>JARYZH020003259.1:0-11680 GCA_030021035.2 Notholithocarpus densiflorus | reverse complement strand
TGTTTTGTTGTCAGATTTGATAGATTTGTTCAGTGGTTGATTTGGATGAGCTTTGTAGAAATACTCATTTGGACAAGTTGATTATTTGTCAAATATTATAATAAATGTTTAAGAATTGTACGTAGTTAGGAGTGGTTTATTTTTGCTAGTAGTGAGTTTGGAATATTTTTTTATTTTAGTGAGGTGAAAATAAGTTGGATTTGACTATAAACTGCAACAAAAAACTAAGTAGTAAAATTTTATAAAGTTGTACTTAGGAAAAGAATTAACTTAGTATATAAATTTTATAAAGTTGACTATAAATTTTTTTGTTTATATAATTATTTAGAGTTACAAAAAAAATGTATCAATAATCTTTTGTGCGAACTGAATAATAGAAAAAATTTTTGACTCATTTTTATGATTGTGAACAAATACAAGAAAATGAGTCAATATCTTCAAATAAGTTTTCAAGGAAAGAGAAATAATAGAAGACTAAACCGCCATTGCCATCACAGGATTAAAAAAACATAACAGGGGAAACTAAAATCATTATTTTTTTGCTGAAAGAAACTCAAATAATTAACACACAAAAGTAGTAGTATATATATATAGGCATATATACCTTATCACAATAGAAGTCAAGTAGAACGCTACCATTCCCGCTTATCAAGCGCTTTCCCATTATTATGTGACAAACCGAGAATGTAATTAATTTGCATGAGAATATAAAGAAATCCAATGACAATCGAAGCAAGCATATACTTGTGGATTTTATAATAATGATAATAATAATAATAATAAATAATGAAAAGTTTAGTATTACTGCTAATCGCAGATCTGCATAAACATCATAACAAACAATTAATAGTAATAAATTGGAAATTTTACAGCGCTAACCTGTAGGAATTAACATTATCAAACTGTACTTGGAGTAACAGAAAACCGTAATATGCTGTTGATGTGTCGGTGGTAAGGACTATGAGTGATATTAATAGGAGAACTGAAGTGAAGACTTTCAATGAAAGAATGGCAATTTGAGAAGCTGAGGACGTTGGTTCTGCCATCCTCCACCAAAAAAAACCCACACTCAAAATGCTCTATGCTGGGATTAGCACTGTAACTCTCAATTTATAGCCAATTCAGAGGTTGATCCACCATTGACTTTGGCCTCACCAGTCATCACCATGAAAATGGCCCACATTGGAGGTCTTACTTGGAAAAGGAAGCTTACTTAATTTGGAAGCATATGTACTAAACCTGAATATAGCTCATTGGTTTGACCTAATAATGACTCGATGCTTAAACCGGTTCGAGTCTCTAATTAAAAATTTTAAGTGAATGACATGCATGTTGAGTTCACCTTGATATACACTAGGAAGAGCTCTAAAAACCATTGAAAAAGACAATTTTATATTGCCAAATTCCAATGCAGGCCCTCGAGAAAAACCAATTGAAACCGACTTCGAACATAACTACCTCGGTTTGTGGGTCATTTTCACTCCAATGGCCTAGCGATCAATACATGGATTGAATCAATATATGTAGAATTGTAATCTCCAGTCTCTACTTATCGGTGTGAAGCGTGTTACACTTACAACGTCTTGTAGGCCCAACAAGCATTGATGTTAGTTTCATAGTTTCTTCACTAAAGGGTTGGGCTATTATGGAGACCATGGATTAACCTTATTGGACCTCAAGATGAGCACAACCAAAGATGCCCACCATAGGAGAATTTCCTATCTTGTTGAATTACTAATCATGAATCATAGATTCTATTCAACATTTTTTTTTTCAAATCTTGAATAGGCCCAGATGAACAGCAGTTTGACAATGAGCTGTTTTACATCTAATTTGTAATTTGTGAGAGAAAGCTTGGGTCCAGTACCTCAATTCTATTGCTCTTGTCACTACTTAAGATAGTGACGCATGTTCACTTTTGAGTTTCGACCATGTGTCATCCTGATAAGTTTAGTGCATTGGAAGCATTAGCCAAATATATGTGTATGTTTTGTTTCGACCAAATCGACCCAATTGTTTAATCATATTTTTGTATAAAATACAAATGATTTAATTATAGCATCC
Source organism: Notholithocarpus densiflorus (assembly GCA_030021035.2). Taxonomy (NCBI): domain Eukaryota; kingdom Viridiplantae; phylum Streptophyta; class Magnoliopsida; order Fagales; family Fagaceae; genus Notholithocarpus; species Notholithocarpus densiflorus. Next base: position 9,616 of record JARYZH020003259.1, on the reverse strand, counting down.
ATTCTATGGTGATGTCATATTTAGAGTCAAGTAGTATCTCCTACTTTATCAAAGCAATTGATTAAAAAAAATTATAAAAAAAAAAAGATTATCAAAAACTTATCAAAGCAATTATTCATGTTCAGTTACTAAATCACATTAGAGTAGCAGGAGAACTATACTTGGTAGTTGCACAATCATCTATTTCAAGGGGGAAAAAGGAAAGAGAAGAAAAACACAAATGTAAATTATGTAGTAAACTATAAAAAGGACCTGCATAATCACTAAAATTGGAATAGTGATAAGTTAGGACATACTACTTGTTCAATAATTTGGGCATCAATAGAATAGTGCATGAAAATTTTATTAGTCAACAATCAGATTACAATTGGAAATTTCACATCTAAGAGAGAAATCAGCTCTACAAGTCAAGGGCTATTTCACTCATTGTGAGTGTGGGATTCCCTGCGCTGGAGAGGGTAGACCTTTTAACCACCTTGATGCCCCCAATTTTTTTTGTTTATAAAATATAAAAATCACTAAGAGAATTGCAAATATGCATAAATCAAAATCATAGAAAATAAAAAGAAAGTTCAACCAATAAGCTTTGATAGAAATTGCTTTCTCCATGACAATCAAACTTTCTTTGGAAGTGCATGAGAAGATATAACTGATAATATAGCAGTGCACACGAAGGCGAGGAGGAGGAGGCTAGCTGATGCATATGCCTTCTCATAAAAAGATTTGTCAATAACTATCCCAAATACATCAAATGTTGCCTTCAAATCTACGGTAACTCCAAATCCTGCAGCAGCACCTGTGGCTAATAGGTACGATATAACCTATACACAAGTAATTTTGGGTCAGACTCTACTACTCTTTCAATTGAATATCAAAAGGAAAAAAAAAACACTTTGGATTATATTAACTATGATATCTGCCTGAGCATACTCAACGTCATCACAAGGCAAAAAAAATTCGAGTTAAAATTCTGCCATGTAACGCTATGCAATTCAAGCTCAACTTATTCTAGCAAGGCACTGTTCCTAGTTATCATGTTTTGAACTTGTTAAGCCTTAAGTAAAAAAGTACTGTATCTAATTTTCTTTTTAGGCTGAACAAAAAACTGTAAATCCTTACATTTTAAAAGATCATGCATCTATTCAGCCAACAATAAGCCCTAGAGAAACCAAGATTTCCGTAACAAGATTGATGAAAAAGAAAATTGTGGAAACTAATATCATTTAGACACAAAAGAAATAGTTATATGATGATAAGAATACCTTATCACATTTAGCAACAAAACAAAGAAAAAAAAAGGTATACCTTATCACCATAGAAGTCAAGTAGAGCGCGGCCATCCTCACTTATTAAGTGATTTCTCATTATAATGTGAAAAATTGAGAATGCAATTTGTAAGAGGGTGTACGCAAATCCAATGACATTCGTAGCAAGCATATACCTGCAATAAAAAAATAACGGTTATGGATCATCGACTGATTAATTAGAGTCAATTAGGTATATTCTTTTTAATTTTTACCTTTTTATTCTTTGTGAAATTATATGCTTTTTTATGAATAAGTTCACTAAAAAAACAAATAAAAAAATATACAATAATGCTACGTTTATAAAATATTCACAAAAATCTTAAGTGACGTGCTATATATTAACAATGATAGACCCAGATTAAATAAAAATATATATATTATAAGTTTACAACACTTACCTGTAGGCATAAATATCATTAAAGCGTACTTTGAACGTTAGAACTTCGGTATATGCCGTTGCTGTATTGGGGGTAAGAACTATGAGTGATATTAAAAGGAGAACAAAATTGAAGACTTTCAATAAAAGAGTGACAATACGCGAAGCTGAGGATGTTGGTGGTGCCATTCTCGACTCGACCAAAATTCAATATGCCACTAGACCAAAATTCCTTATGCTGGGATTGGCATATTTAGCTCTCAATTTATATCCAACTCGAGTCTTAGCCACTGCTAACTTTGGCCTTATAACCAAGAATGCTGCCATCAACTAGCCCCAAGTGCCCCCACACAAAGGGTTTACTTTGAAATTCTGGCAGAGTAACGTACAAGCTGGGAGCTGACTTGCCGAGACCATTGACCCAAAAATTCTACGCACATTATCACATATGAAAACGGAGATCATTGAATCATTGATCCAAAAATTGTACGCACATTATCACATATCTAAAAGGAGATCATTGAGTCGTCATTGACCCATGTCCACTTGCGGTATAGACGTCTATAATTCCAAGCACCTAGAGCTAGAAATTAGAATTCTCAAAGAATGCTATCGGTGCAGTGAATGTTTTGCAATAGGTCAAGTGTGGAATAACGGAACATCTATACGTGTTGAATTTTCTCAAAAATAATAATAATATCAATCAATATATATATAAAAGAAGAGACATTGTGTGGGAGAACATGAGGTTTTGCCATATGGCACTCTCTTTGACAAGGAATTTGTTCACATAAATTCTTTACTCAAGTACCACATCAGAGATAAAGACTAATTAAAATTCAAAATATAATTCCCATGAAAAAAAATATTCAAAAGATAAGAACTCTTTATTTTCTTAGATTCATTGTATCAAGACATTTCTCAAGTGCCACATTATAGATAAGGACTAATTAAAATTTAAAAGATAAGAACTCTTTATTTTCTTGAGTTCATTGTTCCAAGACTTTCCTCTCTCTCACAAAGTACAAAACTTTTCGTATTTCAACTCACCCCTTTCACCTCTTGCACTTCTGCTACTTTATATACATATACCCATAGTCTTTCATCTTCATGCCATAGCTTAGGTGCTTTTTTATTTTGTTTTAGCCCTCATAATTTCTTGGTTTCTTTGTCATTTTTTTTACTACTATTTAGTGTGTTATTGGTATGATCCTCGACCAAAAAAGTAAAAAAAACAATGATTATTTTGAAACTTTCTTTGTTGTGAATCAAGATCATCTTAACTTTAGTTGCAACCTCAAGTTTAGTTGCAGCTATTCAGGAATAGTGTGAAACGATGTACAAATCACAATCATATTGTTAGTTCTCTCCATCAAAGCTACAATTAGGTAGTTCTTCACATAATTTTTATGTTCTTTCTCATGCATCTTTCACGTATAGTACTTATCCACCTATATTGTTTTGATTACTTTTGTTAGTGCTATAAATTATAGTTATTGTGGTTTGTTAGGATTAGTTTCAAAAGATTTAATTTGTTGTTATGGTTTTGATGTACGATTGTAAGTTAATTAGTGTGCTTTACTTCTCTATATAAAAACAAAGCTCATGTGTAAAATTAATAATACAAGTTTAGTTCTCCCATTTTTAGCTTATACTTTTCTTGAATTTTAGCATTCTCTTTGTTTTTTATATATTTTTTTTAAAGGATATAAAAGCCATATTAGAGGCGATTAAACATTGATAAATGGAAGTATATTTAGCCAATTTTTCTTTGTTTGATTACGTTCTCTTTATGGTGGTACACAAATAATTTTGTTTCAATTAGATTACGAACAAAGTGTTTGAGATTGGGGTCTTGGGATTTGGTGGTGAGAATGAAGCGGTTGAGGAAGTGTTTGGTTTTAGAAATAAAGTCTACCTTTTATCTAGATGTTATTTTATTATTTTAAATATTAAATTTATAATATGGAGTAAACTCCTAGAAATTTCTAATAACTATGTAATTACAATATCATATATATATATATATATATATATATGTATTAGTAAAGAACATCCACTCAATAGTCGGAAACTACTGGAAAAACTATAAAATATGAATTAAGAAAATTAAGTTTCAAAGCATTCAACAATATTATGGGAAACATCATTAATACTATATAACAAAATGATTATTATATATGAGTCTTAAAAAAATAAAAATTATTTTCAAAATGAAATTACCAAGCATCCGCACATTGCGCGGAAAATTATCTAGTTAATATTAATAGCAAAGTCCTACTTCTACCATAGAAAGAAAAACATAATTAAGAAAATAAGAATAAATAAAATCCTAATTCAACTAGGAAAAAGGAAATAACATAAAATATTTAAAAAATTATCTTCCGCTCGATCAACTAATCTACTCAATTTCCTTAGGTTGAGGAAAACATGTCTTAGAGTTTTTGTGACAATCTTCCACGATCTATTGGAGCCCCAAATAATCCTCTCCATATCCTATTATCATCTGTAAGACAAGATAAATCAATATGCAATCAACTGAAAAAGCATAATAGAGTAGTTCATTTTCCTCTTTGGTGCTCTTCTATTTTCTGCTACCATGCCCACCAAGATTCAGAACTTTGCTAGAAGTGCGAGTGACTGGGTTTGCTCAAAAGTTTGCTTGGTGGTTTGTTGATTTTGGTGGACCGATTTTTTTGATTTATTGATTTTGGTGGTGGTTTGCTTAGTGGTATCTTGGCTTGAATTTGTTGTGATTTGGATGTGGGGGTTTTGGTGTAGGAAGAGAGGCTGTGATTTGTGTCTATAGAGGTTTGCCGTGAGTTTGATTTGGGTTAAATTGTGTTTGTTTGGTGAGAAAACAAAGGAAAAAAAGGACAAAAATAATAGTAAAAAAATAAAGGAAGAATTAATATTATATTAAAAGAAAGTGTAAAATAGATAATTGAATGTTGGTATTTTTGCAAAATGGTTGTATAAAATAAAAAAAGTAGGTTTTAAGGCCAAAATAGATGAAAATTTTTAGATAAACTGATGCGGTTGCTCTGAATAGCCCAAAAATAAAATGTACTTGGAGGGCCATGTCACCTACGTCCATTGGTCCTCCATTTTAATGAACAAGTAACATTTGTTTTAATAGTTTGACTTAGTCCTAATTAGGTAACATCAGAAAGCCACCACTTTCAACGCCATTTAAAGGTTATGATAGAAAAAAAAGTACTTTTTTTCCTTGCTTGCCTTTCCCAAATTTTTTTTTTCTTGATTAACCACAAGAACAGATTTTTCCAATACGAATATATCTGTAGATTAATTAATCAATGGGTTTCTTTGAAAAGTAAAAAGATTGTTGATGGGCTTAGGTATAATGGACCCAATACGAACTGTGTCTTGTTATTAAGCCAAGCCAATGTAGTCTTGGTATTAAAAATTTAAAAAAAGAAAAAGTCAGTGTAGTCAGTGCCGATGGGAAGTGGATTACTACTATTACCATAAGAACAAGGTGACGAAGGAGAAGAAGAACAGGGATCCATTTTCAATCTATCGTCGACACTGAGGAAGGAAAACGAACGAATTGTGGGGAAAAAAAAAAAAATCTAACCATAATGTCAAACAAGTTAAAATCATCGGGCCTTGGAATTAGCTTGACTAGGATGGAGTAAACCTTATTAAAACAGATGTCACTCGTTCATTAGAACAGAGGACTATTAGACATGAGAAAGTATATCATGTACCTATGCATATATGCCGGGTCTCTCACTCACAGGTAGGCCCCACAGCATATGTCGAATACAAGATATAATTTTCCTAAGGTGACCTGGTCCTCCAAGTGCATTATATAAATTCTCCTTAATTACACTTGTATTTTGTGTGATTTTGTCTGTTGAAATGGGAGGCAGCTGATAACCACATTTGCCAAAACTTTATTATAAAAAAAGTTGAAATATTATTTTGGTCTTTAAGCTATATCAAAGGTTTGTTTTTCATCCTTAAATTTTGAAATATTCTTTTTTCATCCCTAAACTTTGTAAAGAGCTTTTGCAATTGTTTGGGTTCCATTTAGTTAGGGACAAAAATAAAGAGAAGAGAAGCGAGACAAAAAAAAATATGAGAGAAAAATGTGTTTAGTTAGAGAGAGGAGAGGGAAAGTGAAAATAGTGAGACCCAAGAGTTTTCTCCTTTCACACCAATATAATGGGCCTGAGGAGAAAACTCTCACCTTAATGGGATGAAATGGTTTTCTCCCATATTTGGGGAGAAAAGTGAGGGATGGAGAAAATTGATTATTGATAGGAAATTTCAAGTCTATCTTCCCCCATATTCAAAGGTTTTTTTTTTTTTTTTTTTTTTTCAAGTTTGTTATGTTTAGATTTTTTTTCTTATATACAATTTTTTTTTCTTAGTATTAGGAGCATAAGAGTAAATTTATACAATCTATATTTTTTATCCTCTTATTCATCTTCTCAACCAAACAAAAGAGTTTTCTTTCTGTCCACTTTTCCACCCCCAACCAAAAACTATGAGAGAAAACTAAAATTTCTTCTATCCGTCTATTTTTCCATCCGCTTCTTATTTTCTATTTCCCCACCAAACGGACCCTTAGAGACAATAAATATAGACGAAAAATAACATTTTAAAATCATTTAGGGATGCAAAGCTATCTTTTTTAAAGTTTAAGAATATGAAGTGAAACATTTTCAATAGTGACCAAAAACGAATTTTTCAATAGTGATTAAAAACAAACTTAAGTTTAAGAATCAAAATAATATTTTAGTTTTAAAAAAAAAATAGGACAAAAAAAAACCCAAATATCAAAACACTCTTCTTATTGATTATCAACAGAAAACACTCTTCTGCTCTTACGCTGTGCGAAACCAAAACCCACGCCTCTATCCAGTCAACTATGACAAACGCTTCACAACAATCATTCCAATGACTTCTTGGGGGCAGATCCCCTGTCGCCGCCGGCCCTTTACCCGGTCTCCAACACCTCCCCCTTTCATAGGAGATGGCCGGAAATCAAAAAAGAGATTTTATCCTTTTGAGGTAATGTATTTTGACGTCGCATTGACACTGGTCCATCATGCTGTACATGCAAGTATTTTTATTTATTTTTTATTTTTTTATTTTTTTTAATAACCCAGGTTCTAAGAGTAATGAGACATGAAAATTTGTGCAGATATCGTCATTATAAATTTGAGATTAAAGTTTTTGGTAGAATCGGTAATTTAATATTGTATCAGAGCATGAGATCTTAAGTTCGATCTTTGTCTCTTCCACTCTACTTCTCATTTAAATTCTCACGTGTTGGACCTCACCTATTAAAAGGTTGTTTCAGCTTACACGTGAGGGGAGTGTTAGAATTGTGTGATTAAATGATTAAATTTCTCATATCCCAATAGCTTAAGTTTTTGAAACAATCGGTAATTTAATAAAATGATTGCCAGACATGGTACTACTAGTTAATATAAAACCTTGTTTAATGCTAGAAACTAGGAGGCGTGGTGGTAGGTGTACCAACGACAATTGATGGCATTCCAATACTTGTCAAGGCATATGCGACTTTGAAATTTCATGGTCACATATGCCCATTTTCTAATGCAAAACCATTATTTTTATTGGGATTGGTGTCCTAAAATTCAAATTGCATGATATTCTTCAATAAATAAATTTTTTTTATGAGAATTAAATTTACATGGATAGAACTCACCTTTGAAAACCAGCTTACAATGGGATGGTGTCTAAGAGTTTATATACACATGTTTAAACAATACAGAAGATCAAAATCACAAATTTCTTGTAAGCTCATAAATGTTATTTCATAGTTAGTGATAAAAATTACGTATTTTATTTGATAAGGCTATATAACATATCAATCATGACGATCGGTCATTATCATGAAAGTTGAGACTTCTTATTGATATGTTGGTATATTTGGAATACATTAAACTATACCAATATAAGTTGTTGTTCTATAAACTACTAGCAATTGAACAAACGATCTCACAACTGCTAAACGCCCTAACTCTTAATCCTAATGAACTCAAATGTGAAATATAGGTTACTTTGATGCATGCCAAAGGAGATCTTGTGCCATCAATACCTCAGTATGTTGGGTAATTGCATATAGAGTGTTAGGAACACTATTTTTCAAGATAAAATTCATAATCTCAATAAGAGACGAAAATCATCCACTTGGGATAGATTTAAGTGGGTTGACAGAAAGGGTGGATCAAAATTAAAGGAGGCGATTCGAAAAATGTTGTAGGCTGTGGCAATGGTATTTAGGAAAGGAGAAGGGCGTGCTGGTATGGTGGGTAGTGTCTGGAAGGGGGGGGGGTGAATTCTATTATAGAGAGCCTAGGGGAAATTATTTTACACCCTTTATGAGGCATAAACAATGTGTGTTTTTCACGTTAAACTTAGAATAATTTTGTGTTAGGACATATGTGGATCATATTAAAAACATATGTCATTTAGAATTGGCTAATCCTTTGACAAAATGCACTTTACTTGTAATTGGGTAGATCTAAGATGTGTTTAATACTTCAAGGAATAAGAGTTCAAGTCCAAGTATTGAAGTCATGCAAATCTGCTCAAGAATCAAGTGAAGAAGTGTTGTTCTTTAAAACTCGACAGATAGCTCGACAGATGTATCTATCGAGATTTAAAAGGTGAAGCTCGACAGATAAGCTCAACAGCTGTATCTATCGAGAATTATGAAAATCAATTTTTCAGATATGTTTTTCACGCATATCCAAGCTATGTGTTTAAGTTTTCTTTTCTCACAACCCTAAACATATATAAAGATTATTTTTGAGGGCCGTCTCGCTTGATGCAACTTGAAGCAAAGGTTTTATGCAAGCATATTGTGATCGGAGACATATGCCATAGTTCATCTTTCTCTTGAAGAAGCTGCTGCGTTTGTACGCCGTAGGGTTTTGTGACCAAGGAGCTTCTTGATCTTCATTGTGTGGATGAACTGAAGAACTTTGTAGCCAACATCTTTCTCAAGTTGGTGTGTTAGTCACGTACTGGGATTCATGCATAGATTGGTTAATCACGTACTTGGAGCCGTACATTGAAAGGAGAGATTGTCACTACATTACAATTCCAATTGTGTATTGGGGTAAGGGTTCAACTGTAGGTTGGTATAAGGTACTGTGATTTCTTTACTTGTAACCGCTTGTTTTGATAATAGTGGATTCTCGAGAGTGGTGACCTTAAATTCACTCGGTGGAGTTTTGCCTCGACGATTTTCTCCATTCGTAAACAAATCACCTATGTCAAATTTATTTTCCACTACATTTAGTTATTTGGTGATTTGTTTGTGCTACCATGCTTATTGCATATAATTGAATCTAATTAATTCACTTGACTAATTAATTGGTTAATTTACCATAAGGGGTCAATACATTCTTGGCCTATAATTTTAGTATGACAATTATTTTTAGCTGGGCCAAAAACCCAAAAAAAAAAAAAAAAAGGGATAATGTGTTCCCAAAATGTTTTATGTCAGAACAAACATAGCCTAAAAATAGACACAACCATCAACAAGATAAAAAGATACCAAGTAATTATTATTAAGAGAGTCATTTATTATTAACATGAAGTAATTATTAATAATTATTATTTTTATTTTTATTATTAAGAAGAAGTTGATACTAAGTATGAAATAAACTCATTTATATATATATATATATATACACATTTTGTCCTTTTTGGTAATTTACCACTCAAACCACTACTTTTATAAGTACTAGCCAAGCACTCAACTTTTTCAAAAAGCACTTTTTAACAGTTTTTACCAAACACTCAGTTTTTTCAAAAAGCCCAATTTCATACCACACTTTTTGAAAACCCCACTTTTTCAAAAGGCCCAATTTCAAAAAGCTGAACCAAACTCACCCTTAATTAAGTTCTATTAGAATAAGGG
>JARYZH020003258.1:0-11683 GCA_030021035.2 Notholithocarpus densiflorus | reverse complement strand
GGGGCTGGTATTCTGGGCCCGGTAAAAGTCGAGGCGCTGGCCCATATCTTTGACCTATGCCCTAAGGCCCAAATGGGCCTGGGTACCAGGGGGCCGTACAACAAGGACATTACTTTTACTTTTCAAATGCTAGAGTATTATGCAACTTAATCAAGAATTATATATAAGTTAAATAAATATTTTAAATATTAAATAAATAAATAAAACTTATTGTAAATATAAAATCACATGTAAAAGAGAAAAAGTTAATTTATGTTAATGATAAATGCATATCATGTAAGACCAACATTTTATCAAAAAAGCTAAGAATCTTACAGCTCGACAAGTTTTTTTTGATATTTTCAACGAAGACATTTAGGATTTAAATCACCTCTCCCCGTTGTAACTATCAAGTTTTATAAATTAATGAATAAATCAAAAACCAAATATAGATTATAATTTTTTTTTTAAATGATAAAAAAAAAAAAAAAACTCATTTTAAACATTTTGAAACCTTTTTGTCAGCAAGATGTTTCAACTCATCAAATGGCACCAATTGATACTTTTGCTTTGGGATAAGTTGATTATCTATTTGTCTAAGCTTCAAAGATGTTGTTGCTTAAAATCTAATCATTTACTCGTGAATTAAAATGGTGAATTTAAAGAAGAATTATGCAAAGTAAAACTTGCATGGAAATTAAACTAGTAAATTTAACTAGAGAAGTTATTGTCCTTAAATCTTATCCTCCATTGAGATGCATATAGATATGAATATGATATAGAACCAAAGAAATTTCAGTGTGTCATAGAATTTTGGGAGCAAAACTTCTCACCATGATTGTGGAACTCATGAAAGATGAGAAAGAAGACTCAAAAGCTCTCGAAAATTCATGGTTATACTTGGACTGGAGCTCCCATCAAGCCCAGGTAGATTATTGACAGCTAGTGATATACACTCTTTGCCATTCTTTTATTTTATTTTTGGTAAACCATTCTTTGTAATTTTTTCTCCAAATCACAACTGCAACTTCTCTAACTTGGTTTAGTGTATTAATTTCAGTTGTATATACATGGCGGCATGGCCATTCCACTTTGCCACACCACGATTTCTAAAACCAATTCTTTTTTTCTTTTTTTTATAAGATTCTAAAACCAATTCTTAATTTAAGAATTGGTTTTAGAAGTTGTGATGTAGTATGATATGAAAATCCTATCATATCCTAAAGAGAAGTGCTACTATATCCATAATATTTTTATAACAAATCACAGTGGTTAATTGTTATTGGTTATAATTTGAATCTACCATTGAAATGACTTTTTTGTCCTACCAATAACAACCTGCCACTTACAATTTATTGTGAAAATATTGTTGATATAACATTTTTCTATCTTAAATCCTATATCACGACTTCTAAAACCAATTCTATAAGATAAGAATTTCTTATTGTGGGGACAAATAACCAAGAGTCACGCATCTTGGGCCGTGGGCTTGGTCCGAGGAGGTCTCATGGGCCGAGCAATGTGGCAGCTATTAAAGCATTCTACTTTCAAAAGATTCGCACATAGGACCGGCGATTCTGTCCGAGGAGGGTATAGTCCTCGGATATAAAGTTTTCGGTTCAAGGAAGAATCCCAGTGGCTGAAGTAATCTTCCTGGAATCCCCAATGACAGAAACAAACTCGGTGAGCTTACTGGGAAGGAAAAGATCCCCGAAAATATCTGAAGAAAAGCTGCTACCACCACATCAAATACCCTGCAACTACTTTTCTGGCCGCATTTATGTGGAGAAGACCTCTGAACAGTTCTACCAAGACTATGACCTCTCACAGGGAGGCCAAAGAAAAGATCTGATGGGATAAGTATCAAGGGGCACCTTAGATGAATGACAAGTGTAAGGATAGGATGCTTAGAATATGATTATATAATGTCATTCCTCCTCCATTGGAGAGGGATCGGTCTTTTGAAAGAGGAGAGAGAGAAAAACAAAAAGAAAAGGAAGAGTTAGAACGTGAACAACATAAAAGGATTCCTCCTCGGACCTAAATAAAACATAATTATTCTAAGTTATTTCGGTGTGCTTTGGGCCTTCTAATCTGCTTTTTAGTTTATTTTTAAGAATAGGTAAAACGAAGCCCTCACCATTCAAATCTGATTCTTAAGCCCACTCTTTACAAATACATATTGCAGTGGACTTATTGGGCCCGGGTCTTGCGTGCTTTGGACTGGGGTGCACCAATTCGTTACCCTATAATTGGCGCCGTCTATGGGAAGAATTTGTATAATAGTGAGCGCGACGTTTCACCATGGTAGGATCAGGTCCCCACCCACAAGAATCCAGGGGCTCCCATCAACAAGACGCCTTCCATAATCTTGAGCGTAGGAGAGATAGGGAGGGTAGCCCACATACCACACAGACTAGCGGAAGTCATCCGCAAATGGGGAATCACTTTCCTCAGGAGCGAAGTAACAGAGCCATGCAAAGGGAGATCGATGATTTAAAGCGGGAGCTACGCCATGCGCATCGACGACGAGCCCCTTCTAGTTCTAGTGTTTCCTCAAATGATGAAGATGATGTTACGTACAAACGCGACCCTAGGACACCGTCGAGCGAGCCTTTTTCCTATCACGAGGAAAATGTTCATAAGCGAAAGCGTAAGAGTCCACCTCTGAAGGGGCTGGAAAATGATGCCATAAGCAAGGCGTTGAATCAAATTTCTAGGTCCCCCTTTACGCATCGCATCGAAAGGGCAGAGCTTCCTCGGCGATTCCATCAGCCCACTTTCACCACTTATTACGGCCGAACGGATCCAGTAGAGCATGTAAGCCAATTTAACCAGAAGATGGCCGTCTATTCTAGGGACGAGGCCTTGATGTGTAAAGTCTTTCCTTCCAGTTTGGGGCCCGTGGCCATGAGGTGGTTCGATGGGTTGAGACCTAACTCCATAAGTTCCTTTAAGGAGCTTACGCAGGCTTTTGGTTCTCGTTTTATCACATGCAGTAGGGTGCCTCGCCCTTTGAATTCTTTACTGTCTTTGTCCATGCGGGAGGGGGAAACCCTGAAAACGTACTCGGACAGATATTGGGAGACGTATAACGAAATAGATGGTGATTTTGAGGACGTGGCCATCAGTACTTTTAAGGGCGGCTTGCCTACCGAGCATGGATTAAGGAAGTCTCTCACTGGTAAACCGGTCACCAGTGTGCGTCAGCTTATGGATCGAATAAGCAAATACAAAAGGGTTGAAGAGGACCAGCAGCAAGGAAAGGGTAAAACAAAGATTAACCCTCAGGAGCGTAGGGATTTCAAGTCGGACCGATTTAGTAACAATCGGCCACGGAGAGACTTTGTCGGGCAGTCAGATTCCTCCAACGTCCAAGCTGTCAACGCGGTATTCCGAGAGCCAGTCAGTAAGGTCTTGGAAAAAATTAAGAACGAGCCATTCTTTAAATGGCCGAACAAAATGGCGGGAAACGCGATGAGGCGCAACCAAAGCCTTTATTGTCAATATCACCAAGATCAAGGACATACAACCGAGGACTGCAGGAACTTATGGGAGGGACCACTTAGATCAGCTGGTTCGAGAAGGAAGATTGAAGGACCTGTTGCATTCCAGTAGTCAAGCAGGACAGACTGGGTTCGATTCCAGAAGAGGGGCGTCCTCGGGCCCACCCCTGGGAACGATAAACGTCATTTTCGCTGCCCCCAGAAGAACAGGGTCCTGTCCGTACAGAGTGATGTCTGTGGCTCAGTCGTTCGCCAAGGACAGTAAGCTCGAACCAAAAAGAATCAAGATGGAAACACAACCAGTTCTGGGTTTTTCAGACGAAGACAAGGTCGGAACTATCCAACCCCACGATGATGCCTTGGTGATTACGCTTAGGATAGGTGGATATGATGTGAAGAGGGTGCTGGTGGACCAAGGGAGTGCCGTGGAGGTAATGTATCCTGACCTGTTTAGAGGTTTGGGGTTAAAGTCCGAGGACCTAACTGCCTATGACTCCCCCCTGGTCAGCTTCGAGGGAAGAACCGTTATGCCAAAGGGTCAGATCAGGCTACCTGTGCAAACCGGTCTTGAGGTAGTAGAGGTCGACTTTATCGTGGTGGATGTTTATTCTCCATATACCGCTATCGTGGCTAGACCTTGGCTTCACACACTGGGGGCTGTCTCTTCCACTTTGCATCAAAAGGTGAAATACCCTTCCGAGGGTCAGGTCAAAGAGATCGTCGGAAACCAGTACATGGCTAGACAATGCCTGGTAGCGGCCATATCACATCAACCTGAAGCTGAATCGCTGATGGCCGCGGAGGCAAGTTCATAGCAATTAAAATCTCTTGAGTCGCCTATCGAGGAGAACTCCGAGGAGGTGAAATGTGATGATTTAGAGAGAATCATTATAGGAGATGATCTAGAGAAGTATTTCCAAGTGGGGTCCCAGTTGCCGCCTCGCGAGAGGGAAGAGTTAATAGAATTCCTTAAGAGGAATGTCGATGTATTCGCCTGGAGCGCTTACGAGGCACCGGGGGTGGACCCCACCTTTATATGTCACCATTTGAATGTTAATCCATCCATTACCCCGAAAAAGCAACCACCTCGACGTCCGTCCAAGGAGCATGCCGATGCCGTTAAAGAAGAGGTGAGCAAGCTTAAGCAAGCAGGAGCTATCAAGGAAGTGTTCTACCCTGAATGGCTGGCCAACACAGTGGTGGTAAAGAAAAAGAGTGGCAAGTGGCGAATGTGCGTAGATTTTACTGATCTAAATAAGGCTTGTCCAAAGGATCCATTCCCCATGCCACGAATAGATCAGCTGGTGGACGCGACGGTGGGACACCCTCGGATGAGCTTCTTGGACGCCTTCCAAGGATATCACCAAATACCTTTAGCCTTGGAAGACCAGGAGAGGACTGCATTTGTCACCCCCATCGGAAACTACCATTACAAGGTGATGCCTTTCGGTCTAAAAAACGTAGGATCAACCTATCAAAGGATGATGACGAGAATGTTCGAGCCTCAATTAGGGAAGAGCATTGAGGTCTACATAGACGATATGGTGGTCAAAAGCAAGGTGGTGTCCAAGCATGTTGATGACCTCGGAAGCATCTTCGAAATATTGAGGAAGCACAAGCTGCGCCTAAATGCGTCCAAGTGCACGTTTGGTGTGGGATCGGGCAAATTCCTGGGGTACATGGTAACACACAGAGGAATCGAAGTCAATCCTGATCAAATTAAGGCGATTAACAACTTACACCCTCCTCGTAATCCCAAAGAGGTTCAGAAACTTACTGGAATGATTGCCGCTTTGAATCGTTTTATCTCTCGTTCAGCAGATAGGTGTCGGCCCTTCTTCCTCTTGATGAGAAAATGGAAGGGATTTGAGTGGTCCGAGGAGTGCTCTAAGGCTTTCCAGCAGCTTAAGGAATATCTTTCTCGGCCTCCGATCATGTCCAGTCCTCAGGAAGATGAGGTCTTATTCGCCTACATAGCCGTTGCTCCCCATGCTGTGAGTCTGGTGTTGATTCGAGTTGACAGTGGTGTGCAACGGCCGGTTTATTACGTTAGTAAGTCGTTGCATGAAGCCGAGGTGCGCTACTTACCATTGGAGAAGGCCATCCTGGCTGTAGTCCATGGTACGCGGAAACTCCCCCACTATTTTCAGGCACATTCTGTCATCGTCTTAACTCAACTCCCAATTAGGGCTGTACTCCGAAGTGCCGACTATACAAGCAGGATAGCTAAATGGGGAACTATTCTAGGGGCTTTTGACATCAAGTACATGCCTCGCACTTCTGTCAAAGGCCAGATCCTAGCAGACCTGGTGGCTGAATTCGCTGAAGCCTCGTTAGAAAATGTTCCAGCATCGCAGCACATGGATGAAAAATCGGTTGGCGTGATCTCGCTCCAGGAATCCCTATGCTGGAAAGTCTTTGTTGACGGTGCAGCGAACCAAAGAGGTTCTGGATTGGGATTGGTTCTAATCTCTCCTGAGCAACTAACAATAGAGAAATCGCTGAGGTTGGATTTCTTTGCCACCAATAATGAGGCCGAGTACGAAGCTTTGTTGGAAGGGATGAATATGGTTCAAAGGCTGGGGGGAAAAGAAGTAAAAATGTTTTCAGACTCCAAGTTAGTCGTTAGTCAAGTGATGGGCGAACTGGAGGCAAGGGATGAAAGAATGCAGAAGTATTTAAGTCAAGTTACACAGTTGCGATTAAAATTTGAGTCATTCAGTCTGCTGCACATCCCAAGAAGCAGCAATTCGCATGCAGATTCTCTAGCTACACTCGCAACCTCCTCGGCGCAGAACCTACCTCGAATTATCCTTGTAGAAGACTTGTACAAGCCCACGGATGCAGGGGGAAAATTAACCTAGGTTTGTCAGGTCCGAGTGGAACCTAGCTGGATGGATCCAATCATATCATTTTTAATGGAAGACCTCCTGCTGGGAAATAAATTGGAGGCAGAAAAAATACGAAGAAAGGCACCTCGTTTCTGGTTGTCCGAAGACCAAAAGTTATACAAGTGCTCTTTTGCGGGACCGTATCTATTATGTATCCATCCTGAAGCGACAGAGGTCATCCTAGAAGAGCTGCACGAGGGGATTTGTGGGAGCCACACTGGAGGCCGATCTCTATCTCTTAGAGCTGTCACACAAGGCTACTGGTGGCCAAACATGCAAAGAGAAGCTCACGAGTACGTAAAGAAGTGCGACCAGTGCCAGCGATTCGCACCTAACATACACCAACCAGGGGGGATCCTTAATCCGATAACCAGTCCCTGGCCATTTGCTCAATGGGGCCTGGATATTGTGGGGCCTTTCCCCAAAGCTGCTGGAAACAAGAGGTATTTGCTGGTCGGTACTGATTACTTTACAAAATGGGTCGAAGCCGAACCTTTATCAAACATCAGGGATGTGGACGCTAAGAGGTTTATTTGGCGGAACATCGTTACTCGGTTCGGGGTCCCTCGTACTATTATCTCGGACAATGGTCTTCAGTTCGACAGTAAGGCCTTCAGGGGATACTGCGGCGAATTAGGAATAACGAATAGATACTCCACCCCAGCTTACCCCCAGGGGAACGGACAAGCCGAGGCCGTTAATAAAGTCATAGTAAACGGACTGAAGAAGAGGTTAGATGATGCGAAAGGAAGATGGGTGGAAGAACTGCCGCATGTCCTGTGGGCCTATCGAACCACGCCGCGTCGATCAACGGGAGAAACCCCATTTTCGATGACTTATGGTGTCGAAGCTGTCATTCCTTTGGAAACTGGGTTCCCAACGCTAAGAAGCAGTTCGTTTAGTTCGAATAGTAATGATAATCTTCTGGAAAAAAGTTTGGATCTCGCTGAAGAGAGGAGGGAGAGTGCACTGGTTCAATTGGCGTATTACCAACACAAACTTAAGCAAGGATACAATGCTAAAGTAAAGCTAAGGCCACTAGCACCTGGTGACTTGGTTTTGAGGAAAGTTCTGGGCACTGCAAAAAACCCAGCTTGGGGAAAGCTTGGGCCCAATTGGGAGGGACCATATCGCATCACCTCGGAAGCAGGAATAGGGGCATATTTCTTAGAAGACTTAGACGAACATGTAATACCTCGTCCTTGGAATGTAAACAACCTGAAAAGGTATTATTACTAATAAGAATTTTCTTTATCATTAAATTCGTGTGTTGTGTGACGAAATAACTTATGCTTTTTATAAAAGTGTTTAAACAGAACCTTAGTCATGCCTGATGTCCTCGGACCAGATACTTTGGGGAAATTACTACACTTATGTTTATTATAAAAGTGTTTAAACAGAACCTTAGTCATGCCTGATGTCCTCGGACCAGATGCTTTGGGGAAATTATTACACTTATGTTTATTATAAAAGTGTTTAAACCGAAAGTCAACACACTTATAAGTTATTAGGCAATGACATTCCATTTGCATGATCCAATAAAACTTAAGTTATTGCAAAACCCTCTGACCATGCACAACCCAATTAATTTCCTAGTATCTTCTTCATATAATGTATTCATTGGAATTTAAGTTATAACAAGTGTGTTAACAAAAGCCTTAGTGTATGAATATAAGTTATAATGTATTCATTAACAAAAGCCTTAGTGTGTGAATAAAAGTTATCTCAAACCTTAACAAAAGCAAGTGACAAAAATACAAATGCAAAAGGTAAGAAAGACAAGTCTATTCTTTAGTCAACAGAAGAATAAATACATCATAAGTGTATACAGAAGCTACACTTCAACAAAAAAGGGGTGGCTACACTTAAACAAAAAAAAAAAAAAAGAGAAAAGAAAAGAAATTTCTACAGCTATTCTTTCAAAGGCTGAGAATCCTTCTCGGGACATTTAGCTTTGGCCTTGACACCCTCAGCATTAGACTTCTTCTCAGTTGCCTTGGCTTGAGAAACCACGTCCTTGATGGTAAGGGAATCCTCCACAGATTTGTCTTTAATGACTCCCTTGGAGGCCTCAACAGCTCCGATAGGGGCACTGGCAGTAGCTATCTGCTCTGGAGGAGGGAGAGGAAGACTAATCGCCATCGGAGGACTGGTCGGAAGTTCCCTGATGGGTTCAGGGAAAAACACGTTCTCGGATATCCTTAGCTCTGAATCTACAGGGACCCCTGCACGATTAAGTGCCTCCATCCATGTCTCTGTGCAGTATTCCCTGCACAAATCAGCCACCTCCTCAGCCAACCTCTCCTCCGTTTCCCTTACCCCGCGTTCGTAGGCCGCTTCCTCAGCGGACTTAGCAGCTTTTGTCGCTTTTTGTGCTGCCTCCTTAGCCTTTTGTAGTTCAGCTTTCAGGGCTAGCACTGCTGCTTTCTCAGTGGCGAGATTCAACTGGGTCGTATAGAGTTGTTTTCTCTGGTCCTCGGCCTGGGCCTCGACGTTTTTCAACCCAGCCTTGGCGCTTGCGCATTCTCGCTCTGCAAGCTTCAGCTTCTCGGCCAGCTGCAACTTCTCCTCTTTCAGGCTCCCTAAGTTCTTCTCAACTTCACGGCGAGAGTGGGACTCAGCCTCGCATCTGTTCTGAGTATTCCGAACCCACTCTTCGGCCACGTAGACTTGTTGAGTGACCTGCATAACAGTGGCGAGGAGGACATACATGTAAAAGCAGGTGTGATAATATTGATAAGATACATAACCTTGTAAGGTTTAAATCATTACATAAATCTAGCTTACCAAGGCAAGATCCTTCTTCAAGGACATGAAGAGATCGGGCTGCCTGGTGCGCCGGAGGGCCTCCATATCTCGTGGGAGCAAGAGGGGTTGCTCTAAAGCTTGGGCCAAATGCGCTGAGTGACCTCTCTGGGCCTCCCGGATTGTGGCATCCCATGGAATTTGAGCCCCATCCAATTCAATCCGAGGGGCCCAGAATCGCTGTTGTCTACGCACCTCAGCCTCCTCCCTGCTATCAACAGAACTTGCCCTGTTATCCTTCAGGTCTTTAATCTTCTGTTGTTTGGAGCCCCTCGGAGGAATCACCTCGCCTTCTTCGATCTCCTGCACTGGCCTCTTCTTTTTCAAGTCAGGAATGGCGCGAAGTGCTAGATCAGCAGGAAGAGGAGGCGGAGGGGGTAGATTGGTAGGAACCGAGGCCTGGGATGGGCCCTTCGTGACTCCCTTCTTGCCCCTGTTGGCCACCAAACCCTTTAACGATGACCTTTCCTTCGGACTCATTTCTCCGTGTTCTTCTGAACTTGAATCTACTCGGGAAATGATTAATGCTGGCTGGATGGCTACGGAGAGCCTGTCTGCGTCGTCCTCCGAGTCCGAGAGCTGCACCGGCTCCTCTGGTCTACCCTCTTCTCCTTCAAAGTGGAACTTGTCTATCTCTTCGTCTAAGGATGCCCGCGAAGAAGCAATTTCTTCTTCCTCGGCTACTTCAACTCCGAGAGGGACCTGTTGTAGTGGAAGCACAAGTGGGGCAGGGATCTGAGAGACGGGTAGAACGACAGGAGGAAGGTCCTCTCGAGACAGAAAGTCTGGTTTTGACACGTCAATATGATTGATCCGACGATCACCAGCTCTGATAGCGTTTCCAACCTCCTGGAAAATCCTTGAGATGGGTTCGAAATCTAGGATGAGGTGGACAGCTCGTAGTTGTCGATCCTCGCTCACAAAAATCTCCGACCTGAGAAGATAGTTGAGAGCAACCACGTTTGTATGACTCAGCCGAGGAGCAACGAGTGTCCTATCTGCAAAAGTAACCAAAAGGTCAGGTGCGATTGAACAATGAAATCTATTATCAAAAGAGATTGCAATGGGGAAACATGGATGGAGGATAAAGACTAAACCCTATGTTAAGGGATCTAACTCTAGGGTACCCCACCTGTCTCTCTCTCCCGAGTTGGGCAGGGTCGACCATCGTGCCATGCCCCTGAGGCGATGAGGTAGTCATCTTTCATCCCTTTATTGGACTTGGGGAGACACGAAATGAGCCTCACAACGGACGACCTGGACTTGAGATAAAAGCCTCTGTAGACTTGAGAGTGGCACTCGTACAGGTGAACCACATCATGCCAGGTGAGGCCCAAATGAAGATGCTGTTCCAGAGCATCGATACACCCGAGAATCCTAAACATATTGGGTGCGCATTGGTGAGGGCACAACCTATGATTTATAAGGTACTCTCGGGTTATCCTACCCATTGGAAGGGTCATTCCCCCTTCTATGAAGGTATTATAGGAATGACCACCTCTCCGGCCTCTCTAGGTATAACGACCTCTTCTGAGAAGCAATACCGCAGGCCAACCTCCTGAGGTATATGGTATTTCTGCTTAAAGGCCTCTATTTTGGCTGGGGAATCTACTAGACGCTCAAATCTACCCATATTTCACAACCTAAAGGCAGAATGGACGATTTTAGAGAGTAAGAAAACAAATAAGGTAGCCGAGGAGACAGACCGACGAGCAAAATCTAATACAAAAACTAAATAAACTTACGGGATTACAAATGCTAGTATCTGAAAGCTTACTGGGAAGACCTTCGAGGACCTCTTACGAGAAAGAACGACAAAGATTTGGGAGTTGGTATATTTTAGAAAGACAGGGGCGTTAGAGTTCTCTGGAGCGCTTGAAGTTTCTTTGGAGAAGAAAGTAAATGATTTCTCAAGGCTTTATATTAACAGAGAGGGAGAGGGGAAATTATCCCGCTCATAAATTCAAGGGAAATACCAGTCGTTGGATCTGCGCATCAACCGTTGGATGTGGGAGACAAGACGCCTCCTGGAGTAATTAATAACTGCTTCGGGGATTGCGAAGCGTCAGAAGTTATCACGAAACGCAAATAAGGCGCATCCCCGCACGTGCGAATTAAATGTTCCGTCTTTATCTCTTGAAAGTCAAAACCTCACTTTTTCTCCTCGGATGGGAGGGAAAATTGAAGTTTTGAGGGGCTATTGTAGGGACAAATAACCAAGAGTCACGCATCTTGGGCCGTGGGTTTGGTCCGAGGAGGTCTCATGGGCCGAGCAATGTGGCAGCTATCAAAGCATTCTACTTTCAAAAGATTCGCACATAGGACCGGCGATTCTGTCCGAGGAGGGTATAGTCCTCGGATATAAAGTTTTCGGTTCAAGGAAGAATCCCAGTGGCTGAAGTAATCCTCCTGGAATCCCCAATGACAGAAACAAACTCGGTGAGCTTACTGGGAAGGAAAAGATCCCCGAAAATATCTGAAGAAAAGCTGCTACCACCACAT
>JARYZH020003257.1:0-11684 GCA_030021035.2 Notholithocarpus densiflorus | reverse complement strand
TTTCTTTATTTTTTTTCTCACATTTGATGGTACCATCCTTACATTACACAGTACCAATATCACATGTGACTGTACTTTTGTCACATTCGGTGGTTCCCTTATTTTTTTTCTCACATTTTATGATACAATCCTCACATTGCGCAGTATCAACATCATATGCGACTGTACTTTTGTCACATTCGGTGGTTCCTTTATTTTTTTCTCACATTTTATGATACCATCCTCACATTACGCAGTATCAACATCATATGTGACTGTACTTTTGTCACATTCGGTGGTTCCCTTATTTTTTTTCTCACATTTTATGATACCATCCTCACATTGCGCAGTATCAACATCATATGTGACTGTACTTTTGTCACATTTGGTGGTTCCCTTTTTTTTTTTTTTTTTTTTTCTCACATTTTATGGTACCAACCTCACATTGCGCAGTACCAACATTACATGTGACTGTACTTTTGTCACATTTGATGGTTCCCTTATTTTTTTTCTTACATTTTATGATATCATCCTCACATTGAGCAGTACCAACATCACATGTAACTGTACTTTTGTCCCATTCAGTAGTTTCATTATTTTATTCTTACAGTTGATGGTACTATCCTCACATTATGCAGCACTTGCATCACATGTCACTGCACTTTTATCACATTCCCTCGTAGTCTTTTTTTCTCTCACATTTAGTGGTATTATCTTTACATTGAGTAGTACCATTGTGCTGCACTAATCCCACAAATCGCACAAATCCCAACCATCCATTTAATCTAATGACTCATTTACTTGACACCTTATCTGTCCAGGCTGGCAGTCCGTGTGCTCAGCTCTTTGCCAATTCAATTTGCTCTCTCTTCACTGCTTCCTGCCTAAGCTTCTCATCAGATCCAAAAAAAATTCAAAATATTTCTCTCTTCCACCAAACCTTTGTCTATGGCTGAATCTCCATGGCTATAGCTGGCAGCCACCAAATCCCTCACCTCCACCGGTGATGCTTGCCGCTATGGCATTCTCCTCGTCTCACTCTTTCTCTCTCTCTCTCTCATTTGGGTTTCTCTATTTTCTCCTTCTCTCAAGCCCAACCGTGGCCGAGCTTTTGCTTCCACTCACACCTATCGCCGTTGGCGGTGCCTCTCATCGGTGTCACAACCTCTAGTGGCCGCGGGTCCAGCTCTCTTATTCTTTATTTTCTTTCTCTTTTATTTTTTTTCAATTTTTTTTTTTGCCTTTTAGACAAGACCAGAACCCCTTTGACACTCATTTTGTTTCCTTTTTTTATTAGTTTGATGAATAACATTTTGTTTCAGTTTTGATTAGCTTGATGAATGGGTTTTCTTGTTTGGATTTCTGGTATTAGCAATAACTGTTATTATTGGCATTTTTAAAGCTGTTTTTTGGGTGGGCATTGAAGATGTTTGTTGAAATGCGTCATAGAGTTTTAGTTTATCTCTCTGTATTATGCCTTTTTTTTTTGGATTTTTATGCTAAAACTGTGATGCTATGTGTGTGGAAATTGGATTTTTTTTTATTAGCTTGATTAATGGGTTTTCTTGTTGAGTGTAAAGCTTGATGGTTTTGCTTGAGTTTGAAAATTGGGGCTTTGTAATATGGCCGAATTTGTTGTGATTGAATGAAAATGGGTTTTCTTGTAATTTTTGTGTGTATGGGCCTATTGGCTTTGGCATTTTGGAAATGTTGATACTAAATCTATGATTTTTTCCTCTGATCCTGATTTCTTTGCCTAAGAGTATCCATTTCTTATTCCTTAGTTTCTTTCACTGAAACAGAACTATGATTCTTAGCTTGATAATAATTTCTTAGTTTGAAGTTTGTCACAATGGATCAGTTTTTTCTCATTCCCTATGTTACTACTGTGGTTTGAGTTGTGACATGCACTGAAGATGTTTGAGAAAATATACCTACTGAAATCCAACTTATTTGGTCTTGGGTGTCTGTGTTTCCCTAGGTTATCAAAGAAGTAGAGTAGCGTATGTGTTCGTTTTGACACTTTAATGATCTAAAATCTAGTTTATTTGATGGAAAACCAAATTGTGCAAGTATCTTTGTTAGTGGCTTTGTAATGAGAATGTTGTGCATCTGTCTCCTTAGGTTCTAATTAATTGGAGTAATACTTTTTGTCACATTTTTGAGCCTATAGAGTAAAAATATTTCATTTAAAGTCATAGTAGCAAGAAATATGTTTGCAATGCATTGATATTGCATTGGTGGTGTGATGACTATAGAGAACCCGCAAAATATTAATGGAGAAGATTGCTCAGTTGAATTCAGCAATAGACGATGTTTCTGCTCAGTTTCATGGAGACGATGCCCCTAATGGAGCTGCAGTGAATTCAGATGAAGTTGGAGCTTCAATGTAACAGAATATTTGTTGTAATTGTCATATAAACCATCACTACTTACGTGTGATTAGTACTGCAAAAACAATGTTTTGAATCCTTTATCCCTTTTAATTTTCTATTCGGTTAATAAATTCAGGTTGATTGTACTAATATAAAAAATTTACTAGAAATGATAGCAAAATATGATTTGTTTCACAATAATTTTCTCTTAGTAGTAATAATTTATATTTAGGTACTAATTGTTCTCTCATGTGATATTCTCACATTCCTACAATAGGGTACTATGGATTTTTTTTTTCACACAATCAGTAGCAGATTTTCCACCTGAGATTGCACACTTGAGCTTATGAATAGTGCAATGGTTTTAACTCTCTCCCTTTCTGTTTTCTTGTTTTGTATTAAAATAAAATTTCAAAGAATCCTTAGCTGCTAGTGCTTAACTTCAAGATGCAAGATGAGCTTCATATGTTAGTAGAAAAAAGCTTTCACGTGCTCAAGTGAATCATTTAAAAGCTTAAGACAATCATAGTTATAGTAATCTCTTAATTTCTGTATGACTTATAAATTTTTCTTCAAATTCAAATTATAACATATCAAAACACTAAAATTGTGTAATTCACTCAAAAACTAAAATATTAATATAAGGTAAGAAGGGAAAAAAGAACATAAAAAAATATACCACAAATCATTTTTTTTAGAGATAATTACAACATGCTGCTAATCCACAGCTCGAACCATTTTCTCCTTAGATCCTCAAACACTTTGTGCACGAGGAAGTGTCAATTCAGTTACAAGGCCTTTGGTAGATACCACAAATCTTTAAATTAAAATATAATATTACTTTTTGTCATCTATATAAATTTAAATTATGATTTGGAATAGGTACCCTCAACCAAACCTGTCTTTTCTCAATTTTATTAAGTGTGCCAAAATAGATTGAACGGTACTTTTTCCACATTCGGTTGTACTTGTATTTTTTCTGACATTTAATGGTACCATCTTCAAATTGTGCAGTACCAAAAATCACACGTGACCGTACTTTTGTCATGTTTGGTGATTCAATTTTTCTTTTCTCGCAAATGATGGTTCTATTGTCACATTAGGTAGTACCAACATCACATTTGACCGTAGTGTTCTCACATTCGATGGTACTTTTGTCACATTCGATGGTTCCCTTTTTTTTTTTCTCACCAATTACCATAATATATAAAAAAACTTTTTGAAAAACAACCCACTTTTTAGAAAATATTATTGTCAAAACAAACAGAATGTAGATTAAACTCTATTACCAACTATTAATTCTACTTAAAACTTTATGCTTAAAAATATGACTAAAATAACCACGAAAACTAAGAAATGACCAAAACACCCTTTAAAAAAAAAAATTGACCAAATAATCTTGAAACTTAAAAAATGACCGAAATTACCATAAAATCTAAAAAAATTACTAAAATAACCACGAAACTAAAATATGTCCAAACTACCCTTACAAAAAAAATGAACATAATACCCTTACAAAAGAAAATGACCATAATGGTCCTTATACATAGAGAATATCTAAAAATACCCTTAGAAATTTAACAAAGACCGAGATACCCTTAGTTAGGGTAGGGGTGTGCATGGGTCGGGTTGAGAAGTTTTTTCAACCCAACCCACCATGGTGGGTTAAAAAAAATCCAACCCAACCCATCATAAGGGTTCAACTTAACCCAACCCAACCCACGTGGATCAGGTTGGGTTCGTTGGACCCATGGGTTGGACAATTTTTCTTTTCATTATTATTAAATTGAGCATTAGAACAACACCACTACAATTAAAAGCAAATTTATAACCAAATAATCATGAGCATAATGCCAAACAAACACAAACTATATAAGAAAAACTTAGGGTTTGGGTTTTGTACGTGCAAGTTAGATTTGAGCTTATATAAAAAAATAAAATAAGTTATCTAACAGTACATTTACATGAAAAAGCTTCTAAGTGACAAAGATGCTAGCTTTGACATGACACATGTTAGAGAAGAAGAAAGTAATAGCAAGAACATAAAAAGGACACAAGATGTAAGTGGAAAACCCTAGGAAAATGGATGAAAAACCATGGTTTGAGCAAGAATTGAATGTTCTTGCTTTGTTCAAATTTGTATTATGTGGGGAAAGAGGTCATTCTTGTACAATAAGGGTGTTCTTCCTTAAAGAGAGACCTTGTTTTCTACCTTCCTATTTTATTAACTTTCTACTCTCTTCTTCAAATATTTACTTGGGTTCTTACAAAGACAAGTATCAAGTCATCATTTCTCTATTTTGGACATTTCCATAGCTGTGATATAGAAAGCTGACTAGAGGATAGAGATTGTGCCAACGTGGCACTGAGACCTGTAGGTAGGTGACTTTGCCACTGCTTGGGAAACAAGTCCTGGACATTGAGAGGGACATTAGGAGTACTGTGAATGATACATGTGTCTCTAAGGTAGTCCAACATGCATTCAACCAATAAGGGGTGTCTCTATAGTTGCTGACCTTAGAAAGTCACTATCTCCTTTTTCGTGAGTACTTGAGTCTTATGCTAGGTGCATATCTTACTTTCTTCCCAAAGTAGTCACGCCTTTGGCACAGACCAAGAATAGGATCTTTTAGCCAATGCTTCCTCTTCCTTTGCTCATAGCCATTCCAAGTGTAGGGTCCAGATCCAACCACATATGCATTCTGCCATGCCTTAGTGGTGTAATGTACAGGGTTTATTTAGGAAAAGGGGCAAAAAAAAAAAAAATCAAAATTATATAATATATATTTTTTAATTTAAAAATATATTAAATATAGGTGGGTCGAGTCGAGTCAGGTTAGGCAGGTTTGTAAATCTCATAACCCAAACCTAACCCGACTCACTGTTAAAAAAAAAAAAAATCATGACCCAACCCAACCCACCATCTCCTAAAAATTGACCTAACCTGGTGGGTTGGGTCGGGTCGGGTCGGTTTTAGTGGGTTGGTGGGTTCGCTACACACCCCTACCCTTAGTACCTAAAAAATGACCAAAATGACTCCGAAAACCTTAGAAAGTACCTCAATTCCCTCTAACATTTAAAAAAAAAAATACCATTACAACCTACAAAATGATCAAAATACCATTAGAACATAAAAAATGACTATAATGCCCCTGAAATCTAAGAATGACTCTCTCCCTCATTTCTTGTAAATTCACCTCCTTTGACCAACAATTCTTTCCTTTCCCTCTTTTCAGTTTTCACCTCTCTCTCTATGATTTTTTTTTTTTTTTTCACATTTTACCATGTTTGTTTTGTAGTAAAATATTTAGTCAAAAGTAAAATATTTTTAGTCAATCAAATCGATCTAGGCACCACCAGCAAGCTCCAAACACTTGATGGCTTGCATTTTTCGTGTGATTTATCCTTCCAAATACTTGAAAATATTTTACAGTAAAATTACATTTGAAAATATTTTATATTGAAAGAAAGAATAAAATTTTATATTGAAATTCCCGCGGAAAAAAAACGGTTGTATTTCAAAATTTTCGCAAGCAAAGAATCCCACAAACCCACGGAGCTCTAAGAATCCCACAAGGCCACAAGCCCACGGAGCTCTAAAGTTTTGTCTGTTCCGCAGTTTTCTCAGTTCGGTAGCAGCATATCTTCTTCCCTCCGATGTCGATGATAAAAGATATAGTTTCCTCTATCTCTCTCTGCATCTCACTTTGTTCGCGAAATCTGTCTTTTATCGCCTCTAAATTTCGGTACATCCCTTTTTTTCATTCTTTTTTCCATTTGGTTTTTATTTTTTATTATATATATTTAAAATTTCCGTCTGGTCCCTTTATTGCTTGATTGTTTTTAATTTTTGGTTCCCTTTTGGTTTCGCAGGTTTGCTAGGAACACAACCCAGCAGGTTTTAATTCTTCTATTACTCCTTTTGGTCACTAGCAGGTGAGAAAACTATGATGATTGTATATACTTAAACCATGAAACTTCTTTGACTATCTATGTTGCAGTGTTGGTTGATGTTTTTATTGATCCTTGTTCATTATGTAAGGCAAATTTAGACAGTAGTCAATTTTTTTCCTAAATTATAAGTAAGTTTGTTCATTTGTAAAAAATAGTGTTGATCTATTGTTTATTTATTCATTTTGGGTCGGATGGGAGTGAAGATAAAGAATTTTAATTTATACATGGGCTTGTTATGAGTATCACCTTGTAGTACATTCTTGGATGTTAGTAGCTGGTCATTATTTTTATTCTATTTTGAGTCTACCCCTGCACTAGATTATTTTTCATGAAAATGATTGATGTGAATTCAATGAAATTTCAAAATGAGAGTAATAAGTTGGAACTTAATGGACCTCATCAATCATGTACAACATGTGATGATAAATCCTTACCTTTTTTCCTGCCTTTTTTTTTCTAAGAAAAAAAATTGTTAGTGATGGTGAAAAAAGAGTCAGGAGATTCTTGAGCACATTAAAACAGTATACTTCTTTATTCTCAATTACTCAGGAAATTTGACTTTCAAGAAGTTGGAAATTTATTTGGCCTGGGGGTCCATCTGCTTTTCACATATTCAAGGATTCTATGACTTCTAGATCCCTTGCATCTTTTCTACATGTGTACTTCTGCATTTTGTTTCTTTATTCCCTGTAATTTGATGCTTTACTCATTTGACAGTTGTTTTTTAATTATGGTGAGTAAAATATCATTGACATGTGAACAAAGATATTAAGAATAAACTTTATACATCAAAGAATAATAATTTTTAATCTATTTATTCATATTGATTTTGCTACTTTTGTTATTGCCAGTACAAGCTTATTGTTTCCTAATATTAGTGTATTCCATAATCAGGATATTGACTCAAAGCATTGTTCTCCTCTCGTATACATTTTTATCAAGAACAGGCCATGACAGAATAGTACTACACACGGTGAGTTTCACTGCTCTACTTCCGGGTCCTTGTATTGTGAGTAGTGACATTCCATGTATTTTCGCTAATTTGCATTAAAAAATCAAGAAATGTGAACTTGTAAATATCATTTGGTTAGTGTATGAGAAATAAATGTGTTAATATGATCTATATTCATGCATTGTGGCGTGAACATCTCATAAGTTATACAGTTAACATGATATGCTATACTTTTAGATCTTCACAAATGAATGAGGTTATCATTGAAATCCTTGTTGTTTTGTTCTTTGTTTGACTGGTCTCGAGCTTGGGGCTTACCTCATTGTACTTCTATTTTGAAGTTCCAAGACCCCCTTCATCTTCCTATGAGATTGCTTTGTAATTTGATAGATACTGTGTTAATCATAGTGCACGGGAGCAATCTTCTTTTTTGTATAGATTATACTACTTATATAAAAAAAAATTTGTTCAACACATATGATTAGCCTGGGTAGAGTCTTGTTTTGTGCAAATAAATATTAAATCACAAAGTCATGGTAGGTGTCAATTACTGTGTGGTTCCTGGTTTCGTGGACTGTTATGGTACTGTTTGTTCTTTCACCTTCTCTTTGTTGAGATTTCTCTTACTTTGAAGTCCACCATGCTGATTGCAGGTGGATTATCAGTTTAATACATCAACTGGTACACTGGAAATCTTGCATGGTAAACAACATTTTATGTCTAATCTTTTGATGCTGTTGCAGTGGTCTCCATATTCGTCAGAAGCAGACCTTCTGAAGGAGGTAAGCTTGTTCAAAATTTTATTTGTTCCATTGCAACTTGTTCTTTTCGACACTGTATGTTTAATTGTATCTAATTCAAATATTTGTTGTGTTAATATGCAAATATTTTACTGTGTTTATTTGGTTAATTAGACAATAGTTTACAAGTCACATTATGAAATTAGACAATAGTTTAGAGGATCAATCTTTACTTCCAGTTTTTTGAGTTTTATGGTTTGGTTTCTTTCTGACTATCTTCGCTTCCCCCCCCCCCCCCCCCCCACTTGGTTATCATTGCAGATGTACTTGACATGTGTACTTATTTCATTTTAATGGTCATTAACCATAGGTACCAACGTGTGGTCTTTTTCTTCTTATCTAATTTGTATAGATTCCTCATTTTAGAAATGAAATTGTCCAGTCATGCTGATTTCTGTTTCTCTAATTTAAATGACTTCAAATTTTTTGATAATTAAACATTAACTTAAGAAGTTTTGGTTCTTTTTAAATCCTCGTGTAAATTTTTCATCCATGATTTTTGAGTGATAATGGTCCAAATTACTGGTTTGTGCTCTTTATAGTGTAAGTGAATTGCTTGAAGTTATTCCAAACTTATACATTATCAGTGACTTATTAATATGTAATGTTTGTTAATAATTGTTGGCGTTACTTGTAACATTATGTTAGCTTTATTGTGTTACCCTTTTTTTTTTTTTTGATAAGTGTATATCTATTTTTAGGAATAATATATTGGTCCACAATCCACATGGATCATAATACAGAGAAAAGTGGGAAGGTTGTGTTCATTGATGTGAATGATGATGCTGGCGAGGATGTTAATAATATTATAGATAATGAATGTATCATGGGACAACAAGGCAGTGGTGATGCTACACAAAATGTGCAGAAACACTGGAGCACTATTCTTGACAAAGGAATAGATAACTTGACAGATGCAGAAATCATTGGTTTGAGATTCAGTTCCTTAGATGATGGCGGACAATTTTATAACACATATGCGAAGTTGGTTGGCTTTAGTATTCGCAAAGATGAGATAAAGCGCAACAAAAATAACATTGTCACGTCTAGGAAATGGGTTTGTGCAAAAGAAGGATTTCGAACAGCAAGAAAGGAGGATAACTTAAATTGCAAGCGAGAGGCAAGACCAATAACTAGAACTGGTTGCAAGGCAGCTTTTCGTATTAGGTTTGATTGAAGGTCAAATGAATGGGTGGTAGGAGAGTTTAAAAAGGAGCATAATCACGACTTAGTTGCTCAATTAGAGACTCAATTTCTTCGTTCGCACAGGCATATTAAGGATTCTGATAAGGCTTACATTATAGCACTGCATAATGTTGGGATCAAATCAAATCAAATCATGGACAATTTGATCCAACAAGCTGGAGGATATGAGAATGTAGGGTTCATTCCAAAAGACCTCTACAACCATGTAGTGGTAGATCAAAATTCTAATATGCGTGATGGTGATGCTGAATGTGCTTTGGCATATTTACAAGCCAAGGCAGATATGGACTCATCATTGTTTTACCGGTACACTGTTGATAAAGAAAGCCGTTTGGCCAATCTGTTTTGGACAGATTCTCAAAGTCGATTAGATTATGTGGTGTTTTTGTTGAACAAGCTATTGAGTGATATGATGGTGATACTGAACAAGCTTATGTGGTCTTTATGCTGAACAAGCTGTTGAACACTATTAAGGCAAATCAACTAAATGCCAATTTCCATTGCAAGAAATGCATTTCAATTTTCAGTACAATATAATATAACGAGTGGCCATTACAATTGTCATTACATTAAATAAGATTACAAACTGACTACTTTTTCAAAACAATTATCACTACAATCTTTTACAATAACTAAACTACAACTCATCTATTCTAAATACAAGTCCTTGGCCATTTGCTTTCACATTGCCAAACTAATTAGCCTTCTCTAACTGCAGAATTTTAGCTTCCAACTTGTTAGCCTTTCGTACTAATCCAGTGATAATTTTCTTAGCTCTGGTACAAATTTCTCCATCAATCCATTGTACAAAGTTTCAATTTACACTTTTCTGCAATTTTAAAATATGCAGACAATTATCTAAGTTTGATAATCTGAACAAAACTAGGCAAGCAACAAGCATTCTATCCTTAGCAGGCATGCCTTATCAGCCATCACTTATCTCTGTGCCCTTATCAACATTATCAATACGCACTCTATCAGCATTAGCAACATGCACTCCTTGCAACTTCAGAAAAGCTTGTGTCATATCAGAGCCAATGTAGAATACAAAAAATTTATAAGTCACATAGCCAAATTCCTCACTATTTATGCTACTAAGTTTCAAAATCAACCACATTGTGGAAGTATTCATGCTACTTAGTCTCAAACTCCATGCCAACTGAAAGGTACCAAATCAACCACAGTATCCATGCCCTGAGAGGAATTTTTGTCATCCTATTAAAATAACATCAAAACAAACAAGTGAGCTTAAGTTTTATACAAAGAAAAAGACTATGACTAACAAATTCAAAAATATACAAAACAAGCCTAGAAATAAACAATCAACTTCAGGAATATGCATAACAAACCTAGAGATATACATAACAAGCCTAGAATCAGGACAAAAACATTGCTAAGAACAAACATTATAATCAAAATAGAAAAAAAAAGTGTTTTCTTTTCAATACACTTGAGTTCAAGATATATATAGGACAAGCTGGGCAAATGGGACAAAAACACTACTAAGAACAAACATATCATCAAAATAGAAGAAATCAAGTTTCTTCTTTTCAATGCACATGAGTTCAGAAATATACAGAACAACTGCTCCACAAATTTCATCTCCATGATCAAATTTTTATCCAATCATAGCTAGCAACTAATTCCAGCACATTCAGAAAATTAGATACCACATAAAAGTGTTGATTCAAAATTTAAATCACTAGGGTGGTCTGAAACATACTGTATATAGCCAACAGGTATCAGATTTCCCACCAAGATCCAAACACTAATCTGCAGAAAATACAACCAAATTACTTACAC
This sequence comes from Notholithocarpus densiflorus, assembly GCA_030021035.2. Classification (NCBI taxonomy): domain Eukaryota; kingdom Viridiplantae; phylum Streptophyta; class Magnoliopsida; order Fagales; family Fagaceae; genus Notholithocarpus; species Notholithocarpus densiflorus. Next base: position 615 of record JARYZH020003257.1, on the reverse strand, counting down.
TTATTACTCAAGACACAATCTTTAATAAAATATACCTGAAGATGAAGTGCAACTCCAGCGCTTATTATTCAAGACACAATGGTCAATATAATATATATTTTGCTTCTAAGCCAAAGGAGACTGCCAAAATAGTCAAGAGTACTTGCTTTACCACATTAAAATTGAAAACTATAATTTATCACATTGTACTCAATATCCTACAAGAAAGACACATATTTGCTAGTCTGGTCAAAAGGCCACAAACCTTCTCAAGTACCTCTAAAAAACACTAAAATAGCCAAAACTCAAGATGGGTCTAAAAAGAAACTCAAAAACATCAATTACTATGATATGACCTTTACACAAACCAAAAATATGTTCAATGCTTCAGATGAAGAGAGTGGGGAGATGTCAGAAGCTCTTTAAACCAAGCAGCTGAAATCAAAACAGTTTGTGCACACAGCACAAACGTATGTGATAACAAAAAATAAATATTCAGCCTCACATTCATTAGAATAATAAAAAACAATTTACTAAATTGCTGTATGAAAGATAAAAATTCAATCTCCCATTCATTAGAAAAAAAAAATTTCAATTCACCAAATCACTAACTCATAAACAATATCCTATTCATTC
>JARYZH020003256.1:0-11686 GCA_030021035.2 Notholithocarpus densiflorus | reverse complement strand
TCTTTTCTAAGGACATCTTAAGAAAATATATAGATTGATTATTTATCGTAGTGCTTCTTCGGTTCTTTAGGTAAGACATGTCTTTTACTTTCCTTAGTCAAAAGAACAAATTTTGCAATGATTGTATAGTTAGCCGTACAATATTTATTATATTTTTTACAAGTATTACTTTTTGTGATTGCTGTAAAATTACCGTCATCAGTCATTACCTGGGTCTCACTTTCACCGGAATTTATCATGTGCCAATAACAATCATGCCAATAATGATAAATAATGCCAATAATGTAATATCTGGGGAAAAAAAAAGATTAAAAGGAAAGGTATTTAAGTAAATTTATTGTATGGTCAATTTTATAATTAATATTACCGAGGGAGAGTTTAGAAAACTAAGTTGAAACCCTAACTATATATAAGTTAATTAAATTAAAGTATAACGTTAGATATTTTGGAGGAGAACTTCTGAGTTTGTTAAAGTAGTGAAATATTGACGACAAACTTAAAGTAAGAGCATAAAAAAATCTCATTTTTTGTTAAATTTTAGGTTTTATATGAATTTAAAATATTTTTTTATGTGAGTATTTCGGCCAACCGTGAGACTTTCTTTAAGCATGGCCGCATGGGTCTGTTCTGCATAATTTTTCTTAAAGGAATAGTACCGAATTGATAGAGTTAAAAAAAGAGAGAAAAAAAAAAACGCTTGACGAAAAGAAGGAACACCAACTTCTTTATGATTTATTATTAATTGTTTATTGATTTGGTAGAGGAAGAATAGTGTTTCCATAAAAGCTTGTGTCTGAGCTTTGCTTTGTGTGATTTGTCCTCATGCCGAAAGAAAGCTAGAGGCGGCAGTGGCAAATATATATAAATATATATATATATATATATATATATATATAAATCCATAGAATAATCCCCTTGACAAAGCAACGCGCCAACGCTAGCTTCCTTCTAATATTATTATCATTATTATTAGTTCATTGGTTTGGTAATTGAGGCATATAGGAAAGTCAACAACTGATCATGGAACATGGTCTGGGCGATACTTTTGACCCTATATGATAATATGTATCCTAGGTTTTTTTTAGAGGCAGTAGAGGATATATATAAAGACTTTTACTTTAAGATAATAAAGAGAAATTATTGGATATTTTTAGTAATAGTTCTGTTAGCCGGATACCGTTATAAGTCATTTTTAAATTATTTTATTATTGAGTAAATGATACCTGTAAAATTATTTTTTGTGATATTTAAGGATTTTAGAAGAAGTGTTAGGGAAAAGTTCCTTAATCTTATCCTAATTGGTTTTATTTTGCGTATTTTAACTATTGAAAATTGTTTATAATTGTTCAAATTTTTATTTCTATTGTATTATTGATTTCAAGTAAAGGATTATTACAAATATATTTTAATACTGAGTATATGTTTTTTTATATACATGCTTGAATAAGATATATTTTTGTTAGAAACTATAATTCCATATATATGTTTATGGACAATCTAACTATGAATTGATTCTGATACCCAACCCAGTCACAAGGATATATATAGCGTGACCATAATCATAAGATTGTTAAGAATATGAATTACGTTTGAATATTTGAACTATTTTGAGTCCTTAAAACTACATATGTGATTTTGGAAATGTTTGAGTATTTGAACTATTTTAAGTCATTAAAACTGCTTATGTATTTTTGGAACCTATGGTAAGTTATAGCTTTTGATATATGGAAAACCGATTACTTTCTAAACCATCTATGATATATTTGTAAGATTAAAGTATGTGATCTATTTGCAACTTATTATTTTAGGACTATGAAACTTCTTTAGTTATTTTTGAAAACCCATAGTATATTATAATTTTCGAAGACTCATATTACATCTTATTACTTTACAGATCTATTGCTTGATAGAACTTATTAGGACTTTGCTTACTTATTGAGTTGTCAACTCACTCCCTTATTCCCCTTCAGTTTCAGATTGTGAAGAATAACAAGTTTTGGGAGTTTTGATGTTGTATTGTGAGCAGGAAAGAAGCTTAGTGATTTTGGGATTGGATGGTCTTCTAATAGTTTTATATTTATTGGCCAATTGGCATTATGTACATGAGGTTTGGATTTTGTTCCTTTTAAATTATTGGAGATCTATTCATAAAGAAATTGTTGAGGTATTTTGGATTTATTTTATTTAATTTTTTGAGGATAAATTTTAGTTGCTAAGAAGGCCTTGCACACTTGTAGGGTGCTTACTTTATAAGCGTGCGGTGGTTGTCACGTACCTGTCTTTATAGTTGGGTTCGGGGCGTGACAATTTTAATGGTATCAGAGCTTAGGTTATGATCTTATAGATTTATGCTAGGTTTTGATTTAGAATGAAATCTGCACCCTAGGCATTACAATTCTAGTTATTGTTTATGAAGGTTATTAGGTCATAGAAAGAGTTCTTTTGATTACTTGATGAGAAGTGTAAGTGAGGTTCCATCATATGATGATTTGTTAGGTCATATTTGAAGAATTTGATATTTATGTCTATGTGGTTATGCATACATGACTTATAAATACAAAAGGGAGGATTTTAATTGATATACTTCTATGATCTTATACTAGTATTAAGTGGGTGTATTTTATTCTTGAAAATTTTGTAATTGATCAGATTGGTTATTAAAACTTCTTCTTCTTATTAAAAGGAAAAGAGAGTGAGAAAAGAACAAACAAAGGAAATCTTCTTGCTGTTTTGTGACTGATCTTTTCAAAACTTATTTGATAGTTTTGCCTAATATAGTCGACCTACCTAAGGTTAGTTTGATCTGTAGGAGATTCTCAGAGGTTTAATTATTGAATGATTGTTTACTATATGCCCTATTCAGAATTTGGAGTGCTTGATCATTATTAGGGAATTGACTATTGCAGAACTTTATTTTGGGGTTAAGGTTTGATGTTAGAGCTACGATTCCTTGATTTTAGTTTATATGGAGTTAGGAAATAAATGGAAAGTTCGTAGTGTGACGGGAAAATCAATTTGTGGTTATTGTAGTTCACATTATATTATATGTTATTATATAAATTCTGAGGGTGTTTAAAGAATTCGGCAATATATCGGTGGACTTCCTTGGATTCTAATGTTAAGGACGGACCTTCTTTTGGATCATTGTCCTTGTTAGCGTTGACCTACATGGATTACCATAGCCTAATTTATGTGTGAGGTAGTCCCTAAATGTTTTTGAGACATGTTCTGTTACTTAGAAGTTTGAGGTCCTAAGTTTCTTTCTATGGACTTGGAGGATTGTTTAATATCCTGGGGAATAAGTTTTGATGCCAGAAATGTAATTCTTTGAATTTTAATTGATAAGAGTTAATGGATTGGCTCAATTTAAAAATAAGGTGGATATAACACAAGAACGTGGCAGTATTGAATTGGACAAGTGAACCATAATTTTGATTGGATATTGAAGGTTTTGGGATAGCAAGAGAGTTTATTTTGAAAGACTATTACAATTTGAATTATAGTCAGTTGTGGTACATTTGTTTTATATTGACAAGTGGTTAATAATTATAAAGTTGCATTGTACTCTAAGTTCTAGGCTGCTGGGACAAACCTATTTGCTACTTAAAGAAAAAAACAAAAATGGGGTTTGAGATACTTCATGGACTATTCCCTTCTAGCCGATGTATACTTAGAGACTTGTTTTCATAATAGGAAATGTAATTATAAGGAACCCATCTCTTCAATGAGTTCCAGTCCAAGTATCATCTAGAGGTTAAAGGTGAATAAATGTTACTTATTTGTGAAGATAATTTATGATTAAGATAGATGTTCTATGATAGACCCTTATATCAATGCTCAGTAGATTATTTATGGAGTCTTTGGAATTTCTATCTTACAAAACTTGAGGTAGAAAAGATATAGTGATATATGCATATGTTGTAAATTTGTTTTGAACTTAGGAAGGATTGGAACTTTGGATGCACTACTTGATTTTGAGGTAGAGAATTAAACAGATGCTAGCATCCAATGGTCTATGGTGAATCCCAAAATTGTGGATTTCCCTAGTTGTAATTTTTGGAGACTACTTAGGCCTTGGAATTTTGTTGAAATTAATAATTGATGAAAAATCAGTTATTGTGGTTAATCTAAACGAATGGGCCTTGGAACTTTTATTCATATTGAAAGGAACTTAGAGAGCTATTTAGACTAGAGATATGTATATCTTTAGAGAATCTTATATTTTTCGTAATATGGTTGTTCTTAAACTATGGGTAATTGAGTAAGAGATTATGCGGCGGAAGCATCATGGCTCCATTTGCTTTGGAAATTTTGGATCCAATTGCTTGACATTTTTCTTGATTGAGAGATGTTTTTGAGAGCTTAAAATGTTGTTTGGATCTTTGATTGAGTAGCATGCTTGATTGCATTCATGTCTGTGTTTTTTCTCTTCTTGAAAAACTGTTTTAAGCAATCTCGACAGCTTCTCAATACCTCTCAACAGCTAGGCTATCTATCGAGCTCTTCAGCTTCTTTTTATCGCAATCTCGATAGCTTCTCGATAGCTACTCGATCCATCGAGAAAGTTTCTGTCTCTTCGATAGATGCTTGATAGCTTCTCGATCCATCGAGCCCCTTTTGCTATGGACACCTCTGGACAGCTCCTCGATAGCTGCTTAATAGCTATTTCTCACTTTTTAATTCTTGACAGCTCTCGACACCTTTCGATCCATCGAGAAAACGAGATTTCTATATAAAGGGTCAGCGCGATTTTCATTTCATTTCTCCTCGATCTCTCTTGATAGTTTTTGACCTCTCACCTTCCCAACACCTCTCTCTCACTCCAAATCACTTCCCCACTCTCTTTTCGGTCTAGAGATCACTTCCTTTCACTGGTATGATTCTTTTTCACTCCTTTATCATGCATTTCATGATTTTTGACCTAATTTTTGGGATTTTTGATAAACTTTGGGGTTTTTCAAAATTTTGGAGTTTTTGTGAAAATTTTTGGGATGGGTTTTTGTTTAAATGATTTAAAATCATCATGCATTGCATCTCATGAACATTTTAACTATATTTTCATGCATTATTGATGTGTGCTATATATGTTGAATTGTTGTGTGTTGTTAGGTTTGGATTGGGCTGAGCCTATGATGCTTTTAAGTTTGCATATCACATGCTCATGCATTTTTCATGCATACGTACCTTCCATTTTTCTATCATATTGATATTAATTATTGGTGCTTTTCTGCTTGTCTCTCTCTCTCTCTCTCTCTCTCTCTCTCTTTCTTTCAGTCTGCATCATGGCACCTAAGCTTAAATCCACTCCGTCTCGGAACCCTCTTCGTTCCGGGGCATCTTCCTTTGATCCTACTCCTTCTCATCTTCGGTTCCGTGATGAGAAAGCCCGTAAGGACTTCTCGGAGAACTTTTCTCGACGAGGCATTCATTCGGAACACCAAGTCATTTTGTCGGATTTCTCTAATACTGACCTACCCACTGTCATCTACAATAGGGGTTGGGAGTCACTGTGTGGCGTCCTGGTCATGTGCCCTTCCGTGATCATACAAGAGTTTTACTCCAATATGCACAGATTCGATTATTAAATACCTCATTTTTTTACTCACGTTCGAGGTACGCGCATTGTGGTCACTCCGGATATTGTATCTGAGGTACTTCATGTCCCGAGGGTGGTGCATCCCGACTACCCCGGTTGTGAGCGTCTTAAGACTATGTCTAAAGATGAGCTTATGTCTCTGTTCTGTGAGACTCCTTCTTAGGATGAGAGTCAAAACACCCGTTGCTCAGCTTTTGCTAAAAGTCCGAGGTTTCTTAATATGGTGATGACTTTTGTTTTACATCCTTTGTCTCACTATAACTCTATCACAGAGCCTCATGCTCAATTTTTGTTTTCCCTCCTAGAGAACCTATTTATTGACTTCCTTTCTTATTTCATCCTCTCCCTTATAAATGTTTATAGGGATACGGCGACCAGTGATAAGCTCATCTTTCCTTCAACTATCACGAGGTTTCTTCGCCATTTTTCTGTCTCCTTTCCCGTTTCTGATCATTTCCCTGTCATGTGTGCCATTTATGTGGCGACTATCAGATGGAGTGAGGCCCAGCTTCGACTGAAGCGGCCACGAACTGAGACACCGACACCTTCGACTTCTTCAGCTCCATCCACATCTGCTCCTTCTTCTTCTACGAGCGGTGTGACTCTTGATACGATCATGGTGCAGCTTCAGCGCATGGATGCTTGCCATGAGCTCTCTTCTTGCAAAGTTTTTCAAGAGTTTGTGTTAGGATAGATTTTATTGTATTTAATAAGTGATTATGAGTTGAGTGATTTATGACTTCTTTCATATGTGATTTATGTTAGGAACAAGGTTTCAAGTTCAAATGTTAAAGCCATGCAAGTCTGTCCAAGAATCAAGTGATGAAGTGCTGGATTTTAAATTTCGACAGTTAGCTCGACAGCTAGTATCTATCGAGGTTTAAAAAGCTGTTTTAGCCCGATGCTTGACAACTGCTCGATAGATAGGGTATCTATCGAGATTTATGAAAATCAGATTTTCAACTCTAATTTCATTCTAATCAGTGAGTATGTGTTTAGGCTTTTTTTCTCACAACCTTAAACATATATAATGATTATTTTAAGGGCCGTCACAGTGAGCTCAGTTGCACAAGTGTGAAGCAAAGTGTTGCTCATGCAAATTGTGACTGGAAACCTAATTTGCCTTAGTTCTTCTTTCTCTTGATGAAGCTGTTGTGTTTGTACACTGTAGGGTTTTATAACCAAGGAGCTTTGTGATCTTCATCGTGTGATGAACTGAAGAACTTTGCAGCCAACATCCTTCTCAAGTTGGTGATTAAGTTGCGTACTGGGATCTGCGCATCTATTGGTTAGTCACGTACTGGGAGCCGTGCATTAAAAGGAGAGATTGCCATTACAGAACAAGTCCAATTGAGTATTGGGGTAAGGGTTCAACTGTAGGTTAGTATAAGGTACTAGGATTCCTTTACTTGTAACCGCTTGTTGTGATAATAGTGAATTCTTGGGAGTGGTGACCTTAAAATCACCCGGTGGGGTTTTTTCCTTGGAGGTTTTCCCCATTCGTAAACAAATCACCTTGTCAACTTTATTTTCCGCTGCATTTTATTTTTAGTTGGTGATTTGTTTGTGCTGCCACGTATATTGCATGTTAATTTGATTAATTAATAAACTTGACTAATTAATCAATTAATTCATCATAAGGGGTCAATACATTCTTAGCCTATCAATAACATCTATGAAATCGGAGAGGAAAAAAGATAACAATTTAAAAACATAAAACTTAATCACATCAATCAAAAGTAGAGTTCCAAATAATATAAAATTCATCAACAAGAAAAACGAAAAAACAAAATTGGAAAAACAAATTTTGAGAGAGAGAGAAATTTAGAAAAATAACATTTTTTGTGTATGAAAACTATGCATAGAATAAGAGGGAGAATTTTAAATTTATAGTAAGATTATGGGAATAAGAAAAGCCAAAAATAAAAGAAAATAAAGGGATAAAGGAAAAGTGATATTAAGGTAAATAGTATTGAGAGATGAAAAGGTAAAAAAGAAGGGAAAAGTTGGAGAAAGTGTATTAATAAATTGAAAAATTAATAAAAAGAAAAAAGAGTTAAAAATAAAAGAGGGAAATAGGTGGATGATATGACTGCTGATGTACCTCAACAAAAATGTTACAACAATAAATATTACCATTTAGCTTTTACATATATATGATTTTTACTTTTTGGCAACCAAAATTTTAATCTTTCTTTTTCTTCTTTTCTTAATTTTGTGAAAGACTCTTGAGCCTTTTTTTGGAAATGTTTGTCAAAATAAAACTGTTTGAAATTTAATTGAAGAGGTAACATTTTGATGTTGATGTGGTGTTTTAAAAATTAAATAAATAAATAAATAATCGTGCACCTAGATCTCGTAGGCAAGAGACAAAAAGAATTAAATAGATCTAAATTGGGAGAGCATCCCATATTTTTTTGAATAGTATTGGCATTTCAGTAGTGTATGTTTAATTATTAGGTTTGAGACTTAAGAGTTGTTTTTCTATTAGAGAAGCTTGAGTCTTAAGTGGAATAAAAAGTTAATATTCACAATTTTTTTTTTTCCTAACAACTGACGATGGCAAATTGTACATAGGAGACAATAAAGTGGGTTGTACAAAAATTTGTGAAAAAAAGGTCATGCTTATAGTATTTTTTTTTTCGAAGTAGTTGACTTGCAATACAAAGTAGATGAAATTTTAGGAAGATTAGTGTATTTACTTTTTCATCTGTTATATAATTATTTTTAAAAGTTTAGTTTGTTATGACATGAAAAGAATATATTTTATTCCCAAACACTTTTAAAATGTTTTTTTTTTTTCTATTTTTCTCACCAAAAAATAAATAAAATAATCATATCTCAAATGGTTAAACCATGTATGTTCTAGAGCAACACAAATACTAATACAACAAGTCTTCTACAACTACACCATTTGCCACAACTTAATGATGTGATCGACTATGAGTGATGGACAATCATTTTCAAATGAACTCAACACTTTTTCTTCACTACTCATAGTCAATCACATCATAACTGTGTTTGTATGCCATAGGGTTTTGTAATCAATTGCTTCATGATTTTCATTGTTGATGAAGTGAAAAATTTTGCAGCCAACAACGTTCATTCAAGTTGCTAGAGTTAGTCACATACTAGAATCTGTGAAAAGGAGTTAGCCACATATTGGAGATTTGTGCGACAAAGGAAAGAAGGCTACTACAAGATCAAGTCCAATTGGGTATTGCAGCGAAGGTTCAACTGTAGGTTGATATTTTGGGATAGGCCAAAGTAATGGTAAGATTCCTAATACTTTTAACCGCTTGATTATTGATTAGTGGATTCTTAGGAGTGGTGACCTTAAATTCACCCAGTAGGATTTTTGCCTTGCAAGAATTTTTCCTCATTTGTCAACAAATCATCGAGTTATTTATTTTCCGCTACATATTAGTTATTTGTTAATTTGTTGGTGCCTCCATGATTTGCATGTAATTTGACTTAATTAATCAATTTGGATAATTGAATTAATAAATTGAGGTCAAGCTATACATCTTAACCCAACAATATTTTTAAGCTAAAGCATGAGGCCACCACCTGCATGAGTCCTAATTGTCGACGCCCGGCCTCAATTGGACTGAGCGGAAAACCACCACCGTCGTGCCTTTTTCAACCACCAGCCGTGGCGACAGCTCTCGCGAGTGTGGGGCCCCGTTGGAGGGCCCCTCTCGAAATGGTGATTATGCGTGTGTTATTTGCGCGGAGCTTCGGGTGCTCTCTCTCTCTCGGTGGAGGAAGGTAGGTCTACCTTTGGTGTTATGGCAGGAATCTAGGCCAAATTTTAAGGGATTACCAAAGGTAAGTGGAGTCGCCACCAATCATTAGGTTTTTCTAAGGTGTGATTGGTCACCTGTTTCTAGTTGATTTTATTACCGATCCTAGGTTAAGAAAAAGGGCATTTTTCCTAATCTAATGTGGATGGCAAAAAATCTTGATTCTTAGGTCAAGAAGTTTGGTTACGTGTGGGGAAGGTGTTAGGCACCCCCACAACGCCTGTCCAAGGACAGTCCTTTGTTTTGATAAAACCTTAATTTTTTGGAGATTGGCAGTAAAAACACAATTTTGACATTGGCTTTTGGGGCTTTGCATGCATTGGGGCTTCGAGGTTTGGGCTTTTGAATAGGTGTGGTCCCAATCTATGCTTTCCTAAGGCATTTGAGCAAAATGCCAGATTTCCACAGCGAAAATCCGGTGAGAAGTCACCTTACTTTCGCAATGGAAATTAGGCATCGCTAGCCTTAGGTGATACGGACTGTGACAATCACACCAGAAGGGGGCAAGCAGGTATATATATACATACATCATGCACAATGCAAGCACACATGGCAGGAAAGTAAATGCCTACATCCCTAGAGCATGGCCCAAAATATAGGTGCAGGAAAATAAACAAGGGTCGCCATATTCTAGAGATGAGGACGAATGGTACACCGCATGATATACCTAATACAACCCGTGTAAGAGAGAAAGGAAGGAGGAAGAGAGGGGTTTAAAGAGTACATAACCAAAGGGAAAAAGCTAAACCTTAAACCTACTGACTGCAGCCGTTTGGCTCGACCACATGCTCGCACCCTTACCCTTTTTACTTATGCCTAGGAGATCGTGCCCTAGCTCCGTGTGTCCTTGCTCCATGTGTGTACATGCAAAGGCAAAGAAAAGAAAACTAGCAGGCAAGCAATGGAAGGAAAATGCGTAGAGTGTGCATGAAACAGGCATAAAGCAGATAAGCATGATAGACATGGCAAGCATAGCATGTGGCAGGAGACACGACAAGCAACAAGATAAATAGACAAACAAGAAAGCCGACAAGGCAAAAAAGCAAGCAAACAAACAAAATGTGGTGTCCGTGAGGGACAAATGTATGTTTGGATCAGATGTCCATAACTTTACTATGTTGAAGCATGGACGACACCTAACAAGAAAGACTCATGCATGGACATGTAAGCAAGCGTGTAAAGATGCATACAAAGCCAACAGGTGGCACAAAATAACATGGTAAGCATATCATCGCACGGAGTGGAAAAAGGAAAAGGTTCACACTGAGCGATCCGGCATTCGAAGATGCATCCCAAGTGGTTACACTCGAACAAGGCCTCGTGGGCATTGGATGTAACCAAGCAAGCACAAACCCGCAAAGGCAATTAAACATGGCAAGGCCTAGAACTAGAGAGGCTAACACGAGCATAAAGCATAGAAGCAAGCAAGCATAGACATGCAAATAAAGATGATCCAAACCCTTTGATATGGGCCAAGGTATATGGATTATGACAAAAACCATAGGTTCTAAATCGGGTCCTAACCAATAGGCCAAAACACAAGAAAGAAAGATAAAGCGACGAAAGGGCTACAATAGCAGATGGCATGACAAACACAGCCTAGGTCTAAACACACAAACATGGCATGGAGCGCACAAGCACTTGGAAGATGGTATAAAGCACATAGAACATGTAAGCAAGGGAACAAGCATGTGAAAATGTAGATCTAGGCACATGAGCATGTGAAAACATAGATCTAAGCACACAAACATAGATCCAAGCATAGGCATGGCAACGCGTGCGTGAACATGTGAAAGCTAGCACATAGACATGGACGAACATGAATCCAAGCATATAAGCATGTACAGATGCGGATGTAAGCATAAAACATGGCGAAAAGCATACGAACACATAGATCTAAGCGAAGCATAACCATAGACATGATATCAAGCATGTGAGCACATAACCCTAACATCAACATAAAGTAAAGAGATGAACAAAACAAAGAAAACATGGTATAAAAACCCTAAGCATGTAGATCTAAATATATAAGCAAGTAAGAACATAGATCTAAGCATAAAACATGTCATAAAGCATGCAAACACCTGGATCTAAGCAAGGGACACACATAAAGCAAGAAGCATGCCGAAGAAAGCAATAAATCATGTTATTCAAGCTAAAAAAGCAAGATAAATGCTAGAAAAGGATTTAGGAGGTTAGGGGTGTGGATGTAGACCAAGAAAAGGAAGATTGGGTACAAAAGCAATACCTTGTGTTCTTGGTGAAGAGGAAAGAATCAAGAGAC
>JARYZH020003255.1:0-11687 GCA_030021035.2 Notholithocarpus densiflorus | reverse complement strand
AATTTATGGATTTAAGCAAGTTAATATTTAGTTGTTTAACTTTATTTTGATATTAAAAAAAAAAAAACTCAGTTAATTAAGCATTTTTAATATTTATTTCATTAATTTGTATTATTATTTAACTAAAAAAAAGTAATACATTTTTTTATGTTAAGATTTAAGACTAAAATAGTTTGTATTGTTTGATATTTAGTTATTTACTTCCTTAAATTGATAATTTTATGTTGTATAAGAATATATAAATAAATAAATAAATAAATAAATAAATATATATACATATATTAGGAACCCCGAAACACCTTGAAACGGTATGCCGAAATAAGCCGGTACTAAAATATTCCTTTCCATTCGACAAACCGAAACGGGTTCTGAAACGATATTCATAACATTGCCAAAAATCATGTTGTCAATCTCCAAGCATTCGACACGTGGCAACTGTACCAACGCCAGCGTAGTACTTGGTCCTTTTTTTTTCTCCCCCTTCTATATAAGAGATCAGTGTTGTGCAACTTGGATGGTTGGATCCCACTTCTTAACACATGACATGCCTCTTGTCGAGGGGACCACGTGCTTCACGCACACTCCTCGCCGATTTAAGGTCACCCAGTTACTCGATGACTTCTTTGCAAATTAGATCGTAGTCAAACAAAAAAAAGAATGCAAAACTGGCTTTCTAAGTTTTTTCAAATTTCATTTTAGTTCTCTAACTTTTAGGTTTATTCAATTAAGGTTTTTCAATAAAGATATTTAGGGTTCAAAATTTTATTTTCCTAACTATTAAATTATCAAAAAAGAAAAAGAAACGAAATAAGACTTCTGTTTAATGACTCTAATTATTTAGTTTACCTCCACTATTTATACAAATATCCACAATTAATATAAAAATATTAACATTTAAAAAAATAAAAATACATTTAAAATATGAAAGTGAATATAAAAACCAGGAGTAATTCTTCGGTACTCTTGGAGCACGGAGAATGGTACTTCCTCCTCTCACATTCATAGTGGAGTCCATTCATTAAATTCATGGTGGGGTCTACCATAAATGTGAGAGGAGAGAACATTATTTTTTCGTACTTTGGAAGTACCTAAGAATTTTTCAAAGTGAAAGTGAGAGTATCATTAGATTCATTACCCTTGATTGATGAGCATATAACAGCAAAAAAAATAATGGTGGGCGAAGTAAGAAACAAGCATGGGAAAAAAATTATAAGGCGCGAGAGCAAGCCACGGAAGTGGAAGTCCAACTACTTTCAACAACTAAAGCTTGAGGCAACAAGGATAGAAAACAAAGACATGTTAAAGATATCAACATGGTGGAGGCTGAAGACCAACCCTGCCATCAACTAAGTATCCTTAATTGAAAATACTAAGAGCTTGGGAACTCTTGGATAGTTTAAGGCTTACGCCTTCTAAGATTTGGAGAGGGCACAAAGTCTGACATTCTATTCTTGATGGAAACAAATATGGATGCAAAAATAAAAATTGAAGTTCGGTTACAAGGGACTCTTTGCTGTGGCCAACAGAGTACGTGACAATAACGAATTTTTTTTCCACATCACATAGTTTAGTTTGCAAGACAACAAGGACACGTAAGTGAATTTGGCATCAGTTTTTAGCATTAGTTTTTAATTTTTAACTTTTATGTACATTTTTTAAAACTTCACATTTTTTTTCCACTTTTTTTCATTTTGTTCAAGGTAAAAGTATACTTTAGAACACTTTTAATAAAAAAAACTTTTGACAAAAAGCTAAACAATCTGTTCTCATGATAAGGGTGATAGGCCAAAAACGAATTGACCCATTGTGATAAATTAATTGATTAATAAGCCAAGTTTGTTAATTAATCAAATTAATATGCAAGATGCATGGTAGCACAAACAAATCACCAATTAAACTAAGTATGCAGGGGAAAATAAATTGACACAGTGATTTGTTTACGAATGGGGAAAACCTACACGGCAAAAACCCCACTAGTTGATTTTAAGGTCACCACTCCTGAGAATCCACTATTATAAAAACAAGCGGTTACAAGTAAAGGAATCCTAGTACCTTATACCAACCTACAGTTGAACCCTTACCCCAATACCCAATTGGACTTGTTTTGTAGTGACAATCTCTCCTTTTAATGCACGACTCTCAGTTCGTGACTAACCAATTGCGTGGATCCCAGTACGCGACTTCAATCACCAACTAGAGAAGGTTGTTGGCTACAAAATTCTTCAGTTCATCACACGATGAAGATCGAGAAGCTCTTTGGTTACAAAACCCTACGGTGCACAAACACAGCAGCTTCTTCACAAGAAAGATGAACTAGGGCAAATTCTGTCTCCGGTCACAATTTGCTTGAACAAACTTTGCTCAACACTTGTGCAACTTGTGTCACCTTTTACGGCCCTTAAAATAATTCTTTTATATGTCTAGGGTTATGAGAAAAGAAAGCCCAAACATACAATCACGGATTGGATGAAAAACAGACCAGAAATTTTGAGTTTCATAAACCTCGACAGATACTTGTTTGTCGAGCAACTGTCGAGTCACGGGCTGGAACATCTCTTCAAGGCTCGATAGATGCTAGTTGTCGAGCTTTAATGAACAGCACTTTTCACACTTGAATCTTGGACAGACTTGCATGGCTTTAACACTTGAACTTGAAACCTTGTTTTGAAGTATTAAACATATCTTAGATCTACCCAAATACAAGTAAAGTGCGTTTTGTCAAAGGATTAGCCAATTACATAAAATATTGACATATGTTCCTAACATGTGAAACACATATGTCTTAACAATCTCCCCCTTTGGCATTTCGTGACAAAACCACAACTAACAAATGAACATATAAGATTAGTCATAAATCACTCAACTCATACTCACTTGTTGAATACAATAAAATCTATCCTAACACAAACTCTTGAAAAACTTTGCAAGAAGAGAGTTTATGACAAGTAGACTTTGACAACTTGTATTTCTGAAACGTTTTAAACAAAACTCATCAAGGCATCTTAGTGTGAAATAGAAATAATAGATTGCATACAAGATATAAGAACCATGTGTATAAAGAAAGAAAAGAAACAACACATGTAAGGGTAGGTGAAAAACATACATACATCAATATATAAAGAATATAAGTACAATGTATGTCAAAACGGTCACAAGACCAATGTACAAGATGTGATATATCTCAAATAGAAAGAAAAGAAAAATACATCAAGACCTCACTACATCTCTCAATGTACACTCTCCCCCTAACAAAAATCTCCTATACTAACTCTCCCCCTAACTATGACTACTCTCATAACCAAAACTACTCCCCCTTTTTGTCACGAGTGACAAAGGGTAAGAGTGTCAAGTAGACATCTCGTCAATGCTGGAAGAGCTAGCATTTCCATCCTCATCATCATCATCGTCGTCGGAGTCGTCATCGTCCTCGGATGTCTCAGATGCCTCGGGAGGAGGAGAGGGAGACTCCACAAAGCCACCAAGGCGAGCCTGCTGTCTAGCAATACGGCCAACACGGGTGTTCACCTGATACAACTCAGTAGAGAGTGTATCAAGGCGAGCATCCATGCGCTGAAGCTGCGCCATGATTGCATCCAAAGTCACACCTCCCGCTGAAGTAGAGGGAGTGGAGGTGGATGGAGCTGAAGGAGTGGGAGGAGCTACCGTACCGGACCGCCTCGAACGAAACTGCGCCTCGCTCCGTTTAACGGTAGCGGCGTCAATGACACACATAACGTGAAAGTGGTCAGAAACGGGAAAGGGAACAGAAAAATGGCATAAGATTCTCGTGATAGCAGAAGGGAAGATGAGCTTATCCCGGGATGCCGAATCCCTATAGACATCTATAATAGAAAGAATGAAATGAGAGAGAAAATCTATAGTGAGATGCTCTAACAAAGAAAAAAAACGAGCACGGTGCTCGGTAATAGAGTTATAATGAGAAAGAGGATGAAGAACAAAAGTCATAACTATGTTTAAAAACCGAGGGCCTTTAGCAAAGGCCGAACAAGGAGTGAACTGACGATCACCCCAATCGGATGGGCACTCACAAAAAGCAAAAATAAGCTCGTCTTTGGACACAGTCCTCAGACGCTCACAACCGGGGTAGTCAGGATGCTCTACCCTCGGGACACGGAGCACATTGGATACAATATCCAGTGCGACAACTATGCACGTACCTCAAACGCGAGTAACAAAAAGAGGTACTGAATAATCAAATCCATGCATGTTGGAGTAAAACTCCTGGATCAGCACGAATGGACAGGTGACCGGGACGTCACACAGTGACTTCTAACCCTGACTGTGAATGAAAGTGGGTAGGTCAGTGTCGGAGAAGTCCGACAAAATGACTTGGCGTTCCGAATGAACGCCTCGTCTAAAAAAGTTCTCCGAGAAGTCCTTTCAGGCATCCTCATCACAGAATCGAATAGAAGAAGGAGTAGGATCAGACGAAGTGGATGCCCCGGAACGAAGAGGGTTTCGGGACGGAGTAGACTTACGTTTTGGTGCCATGACGCACTAACATAAACTAGAGAGTGAGGGAGGGGGGGGGGGAGAAAGAAACACTCAGAAAAGTCCCAAAACAGTTCAAATATATAAAAATATATAGAATGTAAAGGATGTATGCATGAAAATGCATGAGCATGTGATATGCAATAGGAAAAACATCATGGGCTCAGCCCAATCCAATCCTACCAGCACACAATTAGTTTAACATATATAACACACATCTAAATGCATGAAAATATAGTTGTAATGCTCATGAGATGCAATGTATGAAGTTTTTAAGATCAATTCTTCAAAACCCATCCCAAAAATTTCACAATAACTTCATCAATTTTGAAAAACCCCAAAAGTTTTTCAAAAACCCAAAAACTTAGGTCAAATGCATGAAATGCATGAAGAATGAAGGATTTAAGAACCTTACTAGTGAAGAAACACTTGATTTAGGCCGAAAATCAACTTGGGATGAAGTTTGGAGTGAGAGAGAGAAGTTTGGGAGGTGAAAGAACACAGACAGATTGAGAGAGATCGAAGAAAATGAAGATCGGATCGTGCTGACTCTTTATATAGGGGTTCAGTAATTCTCGACAGATAGTAGGTGTCGAAAGGTATCGAGCTTTAAAAAGCTTCGACAGATTCAGCTATCGAGCAGGTGTCCAAAGGTGTTCACAGCAAAACAAGCTTGATGGATTGAGGAGCTATCGAGGGGACAGAAACTTTCTCGATCGATCCACCTAGCTATTGAGAGGTGTCGAGATTGCGATAAAAAACAACTGAAGAGCTCGATAGATAAGCCAGGTATCGAGAGGTGTTGAGGAGCTATCGATATTACTTGAAAAACAGTTTTTCAAAGAGGAGAAAAACATAGACATGAATGCAATCAAACATGCAACTCAACTAAGGATCCAAACAACATTTTGACCTCTTAAAAACATCTCTCAACAAAAAAATGATAAGCATTTTGATCCCAAAACACACACACACACACAAAACAAATCTAACCAATTTTATATTTCAAAAACAAGTCAAGACAGTTTAGTGAGCATACATTAACACATGTAAACCTTGTGATGGCCAAATCACATTGTACCTGCACATGTATGAAAAGTAGCAAAGAATATTGCGTGTTGTGTGTGAAAAACATCGCAAGATTTCATAAATGTCTACATGTTATGACGATTTGAGATATGAGAAAATCACTTTAACTCACACACAATCATAACTGTTTGATGAGGACTATCACTTTTGAGGTATATCTTATAACTTCCACATCTCCTAGAATACACGCTTGCAATCATATAAAGCATTTTGATCTTTTTGTTTTTATTTTTCTTTGCATATTTTTCTTTTAAGCAAATCATGCATGGGCATATAAGAGAAAGAAAAGAAATACCCAATGATGTTAAGCTTTTGACATTGTACTTTTGCTATGCCGAAGCATACAGATGTCATTGACATTGCACTTTTGTTATGCCGAAGCATACAGATGTTATTTCATGATTGGCGGGCAACAGTGGTGAAATGGTTATTTATGCCTTTCTCTTAGGATTTTCTAGTCCTTCTCGTCAAAAAGAGTGATACGTGTGTTAAGTACAAGAGATTACTTAATCTTACTCATCACTAGGGGTGTGCGCGGTTCGGTCGGCTCGGTATTTTTCCAAATTTGTTATCGAACCGATAGGGATCGGTTTTGTAATAATTAAAACCAATGCATACCGATTAGGGTTGGTATTCCGACCTATAGCGGTGCGGTTTGATCGGGTCGGTTTAATCGGTTTGGTCGGTTTGATTTGAAACATTAACAAAAAAATCTGTTCACATAAAAAAAATCTGTTCAACAAATCTGTTCACATAAAAAAATATCTATTTTCATTAACTTTTGTGATTCGCTGGGTTAACATTTCCCTCCAATTCCATCACAGAAATTATACAACCTTTCTTTCGTATATACATAGAATTCATTACTTCCATCCATCATGATCCAAAGGCTGTACATACATCAATATCAGTCAAAGTCTCAACCAAGAAAAGAAGATTGACAAAAAACAGAGAAGATTTCTCAGGAAAGTTCAGTATAAGTTTCATCCAGTAGATGTGGAAGGAATTTGTGTCCCACGTGCATTTTCTGAACAATGCATCTGTCCCAACTATAATGTATCAACTATCAATTATCAACCTGCATTAAAGTTCAGCTAAAATTTGACAGATTTTGAATATAAAAGAAACATATTTATTTCTTTATATCTATATATATATATATACACACACACAAAATGACTTAAGTATATGTGTTAGTATCATGAGAAATCAAGACTCAATATTGTTGATGATAAAGAGATCGGTGTTGACCAGGGCATAAAAAGTATTTATACATATATTAACCCTCAGTTCTATCATACATGCCATAACTCATACACTATGCAAATCAAAAAAGCACATCCCAACACAAACCAAACAGCACAAACTGTTTTCCAAGGTTGCAAGAAGTCATCACAAACAAATGCAGTAGTAATACGTATAATACCTTCATTAGCACTAGTAATCTAGAATATTATTATAATGTTCTGAAACTGACTCACCAATTTCGAGCGGTGAGAGCTCAGAGGTAAGGCCGCGTCAGGCCAGCGAGAGGCTAGAGGCAAGAGCAAGAGAGAGAGTTGAGGGTTATGAGAGAGAATAGAGTGAATTTATACCTAGGGAAAGCTGAAAACCTAGCATAAAATGGTGCCGTTTTGTGCTTTTATTATTATTATTTTTTTATAATAATACCAATATGATGCCGTTTTTAGTAAAAAAAAAAATTAAAAAGGATACTTATTACTTGCTGGGTAAACGACGCCGTAAGCACTAAGCAGAAGCTAGAAGCCCAGAAGGCAGAACGTAGAAGCATTCATCGGTTCGGGTCGGCTCTCAACGGTGCTGGATTTCCTTCTCCGATCTCTTCACCGCACCGGCATTAGAACTCCGTTCGTGCTCCGATCGCTGGCATCGGCTCCATCAGTCGGTGGCAGTGGCGGTGCGGGAGTGTCGGTGCCAGTCGGTCTTGTCAGCTCCGGTGAAGGTTTGCACAGTCCTACTCATCACAAACACGAGCCACAAAACTCACTTGCTTAGTTGTGCATAGAGATGCTCATTTAAGCTACAAAACATATAAAGTTTAGAAAACTTTGTTTCAATGGCCATCCAAAGTACACAAGTACCAATGTACACAAACACACACTGTTTTTGTATTTTTCAATTTTTTAAATTTTTTATTTTTATTTTTATGAAAAACAAAATAAACCAAAACTGAAAAGAAAAAAAACAAAAGCAAATTAAACAAAGCAATGTATAAAACTAGACTGACTCAAAACAATAAAGCAAAACACACAAGTAATGCAAACATAAACAAGAAGAGGAGAGAGAAAAAGTGATAGAATCACTTGGAGCCCGCCCGTTTCCTTCCACACGTTGGAAGAACCTTTCCGTTTAGTGAACCCTTGATCCGGTGGTGAGGGGAAAGAATTGAAACCGTTCAAGTTCGAAAGGAATATAAGGGCTTTGAGAAGATCTCCAAGGGGAGCAAAAGAGGATGGGAACTGATTCTGGTTTCTAGATGCAATCATGCCGTTGCTCTATTGAGTGGCTAACCACTTATAGCAATTAGGTCGAGTATGACCGTGTTATGATCCTAGTATCCCACATTGGTTAAATGTAAGCTTAACCATGTGTTTATAAGCTCTTAGGCACCCTCCCCTTACAAGCCGATTTTCAAGGGTGAGTTCTACCCATGAGTTTGTAACATTTGGTATCAGAGCCAACTATCACCCCGATTAATCGGGTGTAGCTCATTGAGTATGGGATCAAATGAGTTGCGGCTTTGTGGTGGGATCCCGAAAGGGGCGACCTAGAGGCTGGATTAAAATTACAGATAGTTGAGTGGAGCCACCAAAAAGAGAAAGGGCTACCAACGGGTCAGTGTTGTTGGAGTGAGTCGTCGTGGACGTCGGCTGCGGAGCGTGGTGGTATGTTATGATCCTAGTATCCCATATTGGTTAAATGTAAGTTTAACCATGTGTTTATAAGCTCTTGGGCACCCTTCCCTTGCAAGCCGGTTTT
Organism: Notholithocarpus densiflorus; assembly: GCA_030021035.2. Classification (NCBI taxonomy): domain Eukaryota; kingdom Viridiplantae; phylum Streptophyta; class Magnoliopsida; order Fagales; family Fagaceae; genus Notholithocarpus; species Notholithocarpus densiflorus. The sequence continues at coordinate 3,086 of JARYZH020003255.1, read as the reverse complement.
CGAGGGTGAGTTCTACCCATAGGTTTGTAACAGACCGATTGCTCCACAGTGATGACAGAGATGCTGCTTCTTTTGTTTAGGCTTTTGAGAGTTAGCCTTCTTAGCCCTAGGGTTTTTAACTTCTTTCTTATTTTGCTTAGGGGGTGCTCCTAAGATAGATTTACCCTTATCTATGTGCTCACTAGCTAAGTCATTTTTAACAACATTGTTATCAGTTTCAATATTATTAGTAGGAGGAACAAAAACAGTAGTACTAGTAGAAGCAATACTAGGAGAAGAGAAATCATACTCTAAACTTGTTCGATCAGAAGCAAATTTCTAAAGACTGAGCATCTCATCAAGTTTTACACTTGAAGTCCTCTTCAATTGAGCTCTGACTTAAAATAGCTCCGCTTCAAGTTTCTTGGTCTTCTTAGCCAAGAAATTATTCTCAAACCTCAGTGCTCTAATAGTTTGATTGGCTTCATCAAATTTTGTGGAAAGCTCTTTTCGTTCCAGCTCTACATCACTAAGCTTCTTGGTGGTCACCCTATACATCTTCTCATGCTTCTCTAAGACCTTGTATAACTTTGCATAGGCAGTGTGGATGTCATCTTGTTCATCCATCTTCTCAAACTTGGACTCCACCAATTCCTCTTCTTCATCCACATCTTCAACAATCCCTTCAGTAGGTTTGACAGTGGCAATGAAGGCATTTAGGATTCTGTCATCCTTATTGTCGGAATCATCCTCAGGTTCGGTGTCACTCAAAGTAGTAGCAAGTGCCTTGCTCTTCCCAATGATCTTGAGATATATGGGGCACTTTTGTTTCATGTGACCGAAGCCTTGACACCCGAAGCACTTTGGTCCTGAGAGAATAGTATACTGACCGCCATCCCTAGCATCCTTCTTCCCTTTGTCTTGGCTTTTGAACTGAGAGGAACTAGATTGTTTACGGTCCTTGTCGAAGCCCTTCCCATTGGCATTCTTTATGAACTTTTTGAATTGCCTTGTAATGTAGGACTTCATCTTAGAATCTTCATTATCTGAAGACTCATCAGTATCACTGCTCTTGACCTTCAATGCCATGCTCTTGCCCTTACCCGACTTGCCAATTCTTGTTAAACCTAACTTATAGGTCTGCAGATTACCAACCAGCTCTGTCAAAGGAATCTTGTCGATGTCTTTTGATTCCTCGATCGCAGTGATTTTAGCATGGAATCTCTCGGGTAGAGATTTGAGCACCTTTCTCACAATCTTGGGTTTAGGAATGGTTTCCCCAAGATTAAAAGTTGAGTTCACTATGTCCTTGAGCTTGACATAGAACTCATCAAATGACTCATCCTCCTCCATCTTAATCTCTTCGAAGCTGGTAGTGAGCCTTTGAAGCTTCGAGTCCTTAACAGCCTTTGTTCCCTCATAAGTTGTCTGGAGAATGGTCCATGCTTCCTTTGCAGTTTCAATGGAGGATATCTTCTTGAACTCCTCATTTGTGACAGCACTGAATAAGGCATTCAATGCTCTGTTGTTGAAATTTGCCGCCTTGATCTTAGCTTCATCCTAATCGGCCGACGCTTCTTTCAGCTTGGTCCATCCTATCTCCACAGCTTGCCACACTTTTTCATCAAGACACTGCAAGAAAGCTCTCATGCGTACTTTCCAGTATGCATAGTTAGTGCCATCAATAAAGGAGGTATAATAAGAGACTGTCCTCTATCCATGACAAACAGGGGTCAATGGATTACACAATAAAGATTAACCTTAATCAAAGTGTGCCCACTCTGATATCACTTGATAGGCCAAAAACGAATTGATCCATTGTGATAAATTAATTGATTAATTAGTCAAGTTTGTTAATTAATCAAATTAACATGCAAGATGCGTGGTAGCACAAACAAATCACCAATTAAACTAAGTATGCAGCGAAAAATAAATTGACACGGTGATTTGTTTACGAATGGGGAAAACCTACACGGTAAAAACCCCACCGGGTGATTTTAAGGTCACCACTCCCGATAATCCACTATTATCAAAACAAGCGGTTACAAGTAAAAGAATCCCAGTACCTTATACCAACCTACAGTTGAACCCTTACCCCAATACCCAATTGGACTTGTTCTGTAGTGACAATCTCTCATTTTAATGCATGACTCTCAGTTCGTGACTAACCAATTGCGTAGATCCCAGTACGCGACTTCAATCACCAATTAGAGAAGGTTGTTGGCTGCAAAGTTCTTCAGTTCATCACACGATGAAGATCGAGAAGTTCCTTGGTTACAAAACCCTACAGTGCATAAACACAGCAGCTTCTTCACAAGAAAGATGAACTAGGACAAATTCTGTCTCCGGTCATAATTTGCTTGAGCAAACTTTGCTCAACACTTGTGCAACTTGTGTCACCTTTTATGGCCCTTAAAATAATCCTTTTATATGTCTAGGGTTGTGAGAAAAGAAAACCCAAACATACAATCACGGATTGGATGAAAAACAGACCAGAAATTCTGAGTTTCATAAACCTTGGCAAATACTTGTCTGTCGAGTAGCTGTCGAGCCACGGGTTGGAACAGCTCTTCAAGGCTCGATAGATGCTAGCTATCGAGATTTAATGAACAACACTTTTCATACTTAAATCTTGGACAGACTTGCATGGCTTTAACACTTGAACTTGAAACCTTGTTTCTTGAAGTATTAAACACATCCTAGATCTACCCAAATACAAGTAAAGTGCGTTTTGTCAAAGGATTAGCCAATTACATAAGATATTGACATATGTTCCTAACATGTGAAGCACATATGTCCTAACAAAGGGCACAAAGATTTTCACCATTCAGTTAAGGGCATCAAAGTCAGCATCCATGAGCGGTGTTGGGAGATTTCATTGAGATTCTAGAGTCGCATGAGAAGCTAGAATGACTAAAGTCAAATGGATGCTTTTCGAAATGCCTTTATAAAGGTCTTAAGGGAAAATATTAATAAACTGATACACACACCTTTGCAACCTACTGGGGATGCAAATAAGTTGGACCCAAGGGTGGAGGCAAGGGGGTAATTGCCCCCTCGGCCTCCCCAAAAATCATATATAATATTAATATTAATATATTATATTA
>JARYZH020003254.1:0-11695 GCA_030021035.2 Notholithocarpus densiflorus | reverse complement strand
AAAGACACTTGGAGATTAGGGATTTATAGGATTTTGGTAAAAGTGTGTGTATTGTTTGTGTGGAGTCTACTTGAGAAACTAACTAAATATTGGAATTGTAAATGGCTAAATGCAATCATTGTTATATTTTAAAGGGAAATAACATAAAAACTAACAATGAAGTGATCTCTATGACATTTTTTTTAAAAGGAAAGTCATTATCCAAAATTAGAGTAAAGAGAAAACTAAGCAAAACAACAGTAAAAAAAAAAAGCATGAACTGTGAAGATGATGAATATTCATAGCTAATTGGAATTCTAAAACCAGAGATTATCTTCTATTTAATAGTTTGGAAACTCCAAGTTTTTTGGCATGTTCTGCAAGTAGGTGGGCCACTTGGTTACTTTCTCTTTTATTATATTTTAAATTGAGTTAAGAGTAGTCTAGACTCATGTATTAGGTGGCCTATCCAACTATGCTAGACCAATTTTCTTCCATTGACAACAAGAAGGTTTTGTGAAATTTTTTGGAGGGGCCAATCATTATAATTTGTAGGGGCCCAATTTATTTTTATACAAGCACTATAAGAGGATTTCAAAAGTTTTGGGGGGGCCATGGTCCCCCCAAGACTGTATGTACCTCCGCCAGTGATACTACTTATAAATGGTGAGGTTTAGGTCTAGTGCATTCAGTGCACTAGATCTAGTTTGATGGTGACACATGTCTAAAAGTGAACACGTGTCATTATTTCAATGGGTTCAGTACAATTGAGCATTGGACCCAACCTCACCCCTTATAAAAATAGAAGTAAAGATTTTTTTATTATTTTTTATTTTTATAGCTAAAATGCAAAACTAAGGGGCTGTTTGGTAGGGTGTTTTGAGCAACAATTTTCAGTGTTTAAACAATATTACACGTATTTTCACACACTTTTTCATCTACATGTATTTCCAAAAAATACAAATAACGTTACTAAAACAACATTACCAAACGGCCCCTAACTCTCTAAGTTTCACCTTTTGTCATTTCAATCCTCTAAGTTTTAGTTTTGTCATTTCAATCTTTTAAGTTTCAAATTTTGTCAATTCAGTCATTCATTATCTTTCTGTTATGTGCTACTGTTTACTAACCAAAACAACGATGTTTTGGATGATTTTTTTTTTTAATTTCTTAATTTAATTTTTCTGGAAAACATTAATTACAAAAAAAAGACACTAAGGGAACGACGTCATGAAGGAAAATGCCCCTGGGACATCATCGGCACAATCCCAGCCACAACTCGACCCGACTTCAGATCCCTTTCCTCTGTCACCTTGGCCCTTAGTGGTTGGAGCCTGAGTCCATTTCCCCAACTCGGAACATCAATTGAAGTGTTCGTTGATGTGTACTCGATGAAAGACCCAAAGGGCATGACAGTTCTTCAAGCCTGCGAAATCGCCAACGTCGATATCCCTTGATTTTGCTACCATAATCACCTCTCCATCACCAGAAACTGCCGCATATGCCTCGTCGTTCAAGCTTGGGATTGTGCTGATGATGTCCCTGGGGCATTTTCCTTCACACGTCGTTCCCTAAGTTTCTTTCTATTTTTTTTTTGGTAATTAATGTTTGTAAAATTAAATTAAGAAATTAAAAAAAAAAAAATCATTCGAAACAGCGTTGTTTTGGTTAGTAAATAGTAGCACTTAACAGAAGGGTAACAAAGGACTGAATTGACAAGAGGTAAAACTTGGAGGACTAAAATGACAAAGCTGAAACTTAGAGGATTGAAATGACAAAAGGTAAAACTTAGAGGGTCAGTTTTGCAATTTAGCATTTTTTTTTAATAAGTCATCTTAACAAGTTATAAAAAATTACAAAATATTTTGCATCCTTATAACATTGCTTCTTACTGCAGATTCGTTTGACTAAATAGTAAATATAGTAAATACATCTCTCATCCATTATTTTTCTTTGCTTTTTTTTTCCTTATTTTATTGTGGAAATTATATTTTATCACCCTTAACTATACCATAGGTCTGTTTGGGAACAGTTTATTTAGCTGAAACTGAAAACTTTTTACTAAAAGTACTGTAGATAAAAATAAAAGTTAGCTGAAATAGTACAGTGAGACCCATGAATAGTATCAAAAAGTGTAGTAGGACCTATGAATAGTAATAAAAATAAGATAAATAGTAAAATAAGTTGACTTTAAACTCTAATCCAAACACAACTCACATATTACACTTTGCACCCTAAACCAAGGACGGAACTACTCAAGGGTTGAGGGGGGCCATGCCCCCCCCCCCCTTAAATTTATATACTTGGCCCCTCTCCCCTAAAAATTTACAAATTGACCCAAGAAATCCAACAAATAGATAACAAGAAAAATCTATAAATAAAAAAAAAATGCTCATACCTGGATAATAAGAAAAATCTTTGGACAAATCATAAATTCGGTCTAAGCAAAAACAATAACAACAAATCAATTACAAATCCTAGCAAAAAAAATCACAAAAACCCAATAACCTTTATCCAATTTCTCCCTCTCACTTGAAAGCTCCATGCCCCTCTTAAATGACTCCACCCTCATAGTCATAGAGACAACTCCAATGCCACATATTGATCGCTCCATCCACACATTAGTTAGACCTTGAAAATATTAAGACATGCCAATTGACTTACAAAACTCTTGATTATAAAATCCTATTATTAAATTTTTTCAAAAGAAAAAATACAGATAATAATTAACAAATTAATGCTAATAATGCAACTTTGTCAACCTCTAGTATTGATATTCCAATTTTTTAAAATCTTTGAACAAAGAACTTTGGCCCCCCCTAAGTTTGAATCCTTGTTCCATCCCTGCCCTAAACTTTTTGAGTACACATTTTGCACCCTAAACTATAGCTCTTGTTACACTTTGCACCCCGACGTTAAGTTTAGTGTTAACTTAGATGGAAATTCAAAGTTTAGGGTGCAAAGTGTAATAAGAAATATAATATAAGGTGGTAAAGTGTAATTTTTCATTTGTTTTTAATAGATTGAGAAGAGGGGTAATTAGGTATTTTCACATAGTGTCATACTTTTCCAACCAAGTTAACACCAAACTTAACGTCGAGGTGTAAAGTGTAACAAAAGTCATAATTTATGGTATAAAGCATGCATTCAAAAAGTTTAGGATGCAAAGTGTAACATATGGTATAGTTTAGGGTGGTAGAATGTGATTTCCTCTATTTTATTTACATAAGGGAAGGAAGGAAGTAAGGATAACAGGAGAGTGGTTTGGGTTGCAACAAGACACTGAGGACTGCTTTGGAAGTTGGCAAGTAAAAAATTGCTAGCTAGCAATATTTAAATAAATAAAGTAGATGCTGGAATATGTTTTTGATCCAAAATGTGATTGTTTTTTTAGCGTGTTTAGGGACGGAGTTTACCCTCTTCTTAGCGTGAATTATTCACTCCTATAGCAGAAGTTGTCCTTTCTTTCATAGGATGTGTGGACCCACCATGGACCCCTTACAAAGACTCGCAACTTGTTGTGGGATAAGATAAAATTTCTCATATAGGAGTAAATAATTTCTCATTGATAGAATCATAGCTCACTTTCTAAAAGCTAGATCCAAATATCGCATTGATTAACTATAATTAATCCTCCTATAGCTCACTCTCTAAATGCTACAGCAATATGAAATACCCTTAACAACCATATGTAAGCCTACGTGAAACCAATAAATTAATGGTATGGTCAATGGATGTTTTTAGGACATTTGTTAATGAGCAATTTAAAAAAAAAATTTGATATCACTTTTATTAAAAATATAATAAGTTGTAAAAAATATTAATTACTTTTTTTCTTTTCCTGCATCCATTACCTATAAATCAAACCCTTCAACGGGGAAATGGTAGTTAGGATTTTTATTTTATTTTATTTTATTTTATTTTTTTTTTTTTTTGAGGAACCATGGTAGTTAGGATCTGAACGTAAATTGGTATTAAATTCAGTACCGCAAACCTTGTAAAGGCTTTTGGAGTCTACCCAGGTGAAAATTGATTAGATTAAAATCAAAGTTCATAACTTAACAATTGGTCCTTTCACCGTTCCAAATTAAGAAGCTTCTCTTTGAAACTATATCAATTCAAGACTTCAAGTCATAGCATCAAGTTTTGGGTAATTTCTCAAGCCTAGAGAGGAAAGTCTTGCCGTGCATTCTAGGCTATTTGTTCCTTCAAAGGCCAGCAATTAGTTGTTGCTTTTTATTTTTTATTGTGCAACGTGTTTCTTCTTGTATGTTCAAAGTCAAAACAAAAGAACCCCACAGAAAAATTCTCGAAAAAAAACTTTTGATCATTTTCAGGTCTATGCCAATATGGGTTGAAGTCCTTAAAACGGTAAAAATTTCCTGTTTTAATTATGGCAATGTTCAAAATGATAAAATTGACAGTAGGGTCTCACTCACGAATTCAAGTCAAAACATATAATTAGATTTGTTAAGCATCTTAATCAAGGTTGTCAAAATTGGAATCCTACATAGGATCGTGAATCGTAAGATCCTACATATTTTCAGATTTAAACCAAAAAACACATTAATAATAATTTTATATGTTGAATAATCACGTAAATTGTGAATCTATCCATAAAAAACAAAGATTTGCATCATATGATGCAATTTGCATTTCATACATCACCATGTCTATACTAAAGAAACAAATATATTTAAGTTTTCATCCAATGTATTTAAAAAGTTAAATAACTGTTTAATTAGCAACTAAATACCAAAATATTTATCAACACATACGGAAATATTTTCCAAATTTTAAGTTCCAAGTTCCAAGTTTAAAATCCAAAATAAGTTATCAAATAGAAAGTAGCTAACTAAAATATGAAATCCAAAAGCAAGATGAATATTAAGGTGAAATGAATATCTAATTATTCTCATTCTAGGGTTCTTATAACCACTATCCTAATCATCATCATCCATTTCATCATCTATATAGATATTGTATATTTGTATACTAGAGCTGCAAAAGAGATCAAAATACAACTTCACACTCAACTATTCAAGTTGTACTACTCAACAACAATTACAGAGCATGATCAAAAAAAAAAAAAATCAATCAATATACAAATACAAGCATACTAATAAAATTATATATAAGAAAAACATTTTAGTAATATTAGAACACAAATTAGTATTGTAAGGTCACAATTTGGATCCCTAGCCCAAAGGATAAATGAACTCAGGCCCAAAAAGTCCAATATAATGAAAAATTGGGCTTTAATGAATCAGACAATAAGCAAAGTGGATTCGGATGACAAGAAAATGAAGATAGACTGGTTTATTCTCCATAAAATTGTCCTCGGTATAGTCCGAGGAGATCAGTTCTTATGTATTTCTCTCAAGTTTGATTACAAGTTCAATTCTTGATTGCTACAGTATTTTTCTCTTAATTCCTCGATCCCCCTTTCATCAGGGGTATCTTACATTATATATCTCTCTTTGAATGATCTTGGTCCTCCACTTGTCGATCGTCCAAGCCACTACTTGAGTGCTTGTCCCATCGGACACCCTCACAGGCCTTCTGTGAGTTGGGGCGACCAAGGCAGCATTGTTCAGGGGTTTTCTCCACATAAATGCAGCCAGAGAGTTAGCTGCAAAGCATTCAATGCGGTGGTAGCAGCTTTTTCTTAGATATTTCTCAGCTCCCATTTTGTCCTGTACGTTCACAGTGCATATCCTTATCAACAAAACTTCCTAGAACGTCACTCTGGATAATAGAACTCACCTTCTGACCCCTTATTAGTTTAGTTGAGTAGATACTCCTCCTCGGCCTACCTCTCCCAGCCTTTACAATCATAGCTTGCTCATGAAGGTCAAAATCTTACTTCTTCCTTACTACTGATTTATTCTCGGACCACTGTGCCTCCTTGGACAAGGCTCAAGGCCCAATATATATTTGGGCCTACGTCCCCACAAGTATATTGATCAAACAAATTTAACAATAATATAGCTTAAAAAGGTAGCAAAGCCAATATAAATTCTTAATTTAGAAATGATGAAGCATTCCTTTATTTTGATTACAAGTGAACTAGAAACTAGAAAACATTTGCTTAGGTTAACATAATTATATAAAAATAAATAAAAGTCATACCATCATAACATAGAAAATAAAAACCCTTAAAGTTTCATCAAAACCAAAAATTTATCCCATAAAAAAAATAAAAAATAAAAAACTGATGTTTTGGTAGGATTGGTAGAATCGGTAGGATTCCATATGATCTTACAATCCTACACGATCCTACAATTTTTACGATCCTAATGCGATCTTAAATGTTTTGGTGAAGTGGGATCATAAAATCGTGCGATCCTACGATCCAGATCGCGATTTTGACAACCATGGTCTTAATTCAGTCGTTTCATTATCTGTGTACGTGTGTTTTTTGTAAGGCCTATATTTGGTAGTTTATTTGCTTAAAAGTGAGCTTGAAAGTGGTTTTAACCTGTTGGGAGACCACAATTTGACTCCCTACAACCACTCTAAAAACAGGCTTGCATAATATCATTATCTTATAAGAATATAATGTAAAATTTATAGGTTAAAAATAATGTATGTGTTATTTAGAAGTTTTTTTTTTTTTTTTTTAAGTTTTATGTAATAAAACATATAATGTACTTTGCATTCAACAACATACATAGTGATTAGTGATATAATATATATATATATATATATATATGCATTGGATCCTATAAGCTTGGATAACATTGACTTGATGGGAGATTGGGTGGCTGAAGAACCTGCACTTCTTAATCCAGATGACATAAATTGGGATTGTCTTAATGAACCAACACCCCTAGTGAATGTGGAAGAGGATGCTGAACTTGAAACTATTGATGTTGATGACGATGATGATGATGACAACAACAATGAACATGGCTTGACAAATCTTCCAATGGGTGCTAGTAGTTCTTGTGGGAGTTCTTTTGATGATGAATTTGATCCTTTTCTCATGGATGATGATGAGGAGGAGGAGTAATATTATGTTAAATTAATGTTAAATGTTCTTATTGTGTTATGTTAAATTGACGTTATATTGATGTTTAAGACTTAAGAGTTAAGACTAAATGATTTGTATTATTTGATATTTAGTTATTTATTTATTAGAATTGACAATTTTGTGTTCTACAAGAATATATATAAATTATTTTTTAGGAACCCCGAAACACCCTGAAACGGTATGCCGAAATCGGCCGGTACCGAAATATTCCATTCCACTGGACAAACCGAAACGGGCTCCGAAACGGTATTAATAACATTGCGTGAAACCAATAAATTAATGGTATGGTCAATGGATGTTTTTAGGACATTTGTTAATGAGCAATTTAAAAAAAAAATTGATATCACTTTTATTAAAAATATAAAAAGTTGTAAAAAATATTAATTACTTTTTTTCTTTTCCGGCATCCATTACCTATAAATCAAACCCTTCAACGGGGTCATGGTAGTTAGGATTTTTTTTTTTTTTTATTTTATTTTATTTTTTTTTTTGAGGAACCATGGTAGTTAGGATCTGAACGTAAATTGGTATTAAATTCAGTACCGCAAACCTTGTAAAGGCTTTTGGAGTCTACCCAGGTGAAAATTGATTAGATTAAAATCAAAGTTCATAACTTAACAATTGGTCCTTTCACCGTTCCAAATTAAGAAGCTTCTCTTTGAAACTATATCAATTCAAGACTTCAAGTCATAGCATCAAGTTTTGGGTAATTTCTCAAGCCTAGAGAGGAAAGTCTTGCCGTGCATTCTAGGCTATTTGTTCCTTCAAAGGCCAGCAATTAGTTGTTGCTTTTTATTTTTTATTGTGCAACGTGTTTCTTCTTGTATGTTCAAAGTCAAAACAAAAGAACCCCACAGAAAAATTCTCGAAAAAAAACTTTTGATCATTTTCAGGTCTATGCCAATATGGGTTGAAGTCCTTAAAACGGTAAAAATTTCCTGTTTTAATTATGGCAATGTTCAAAATGATAAAATTGACAGTAGGGTCTCACTCACGAATTCAAGTCAAAACATATAATTAGATTTGTTAAGCATCTTAATCAAGGTTGTCAAAATTGGAATCCTACATAGGATCGTGAATCATAAGATCCTACATATTTTCAGATTTAAACCAAAAAACACATTAATAATAATTTTATATGTTGAATAATCACGTAAATTGTGAATCTATCCATAAAAAACAAAGATTTGCATCATATGATGCAATTTGCATTTCATACATCACCATGTCTATACTAAAGAAACAAATATATTTAAGTTTTCATCCAATGTATTTAAAAAGTTAAATAACTGTTTAATTAGCAACTAAATACCAAAATATTTATCAACACATACGGAAATATTTTCCAAATTTTAAGTTCCAAGTTCCAAGTTTAAAATCCAAAATAAGTTATCAAATAGAAAGTAGCTAACTAAAATATGAAATCCAAAAGCAAGATGAATATTAAGGTGAAATGAATATCTAATTATTCTCATTCTAGGGTTCTTATAACCACTATCCTAATCATCATCATCCATTTCATCATCTATATAGATATTGTATATTTGTATACTAGAGCTGCAAAAGAGATCAAAATACAACTTCACACTCAACTATTCAAGTTGTACTACTCAACAACAATTACAGAGCATGATCAAAAAAAAAAAAATCAATCAATATACAAATACAAGCATACTAATAAAATTATATATAAGAAAAACATTTTAGTAATATTAGAACACAAATTAGTATTTTAAGGTCACAATTTGGATCCCTAGCCCAAAGGATAAATGAACTCAGGCCCAAAAAGTCCAATATAATGGAAAATTGGGCTTTAATGAATCAGACAATAAGCAAAGTGGATTCGGATGACAAGAAAATGAAGATAGACTGGTTTATTCTCCATAAAATTGTCCTCGGTATAGTCCGAGGAGATCAGTTCTTATGTATTTCTCTCAAGTTTGATTACAAGTTCAATTCTTGATTGCTACAGTATTTTTCTCTTAATTCCTCGATCCCCCTTTCATCAGGGGTATCTTACATTATATATCTCTCTTTGAATGATCTTGGTCCTCCACTTGTCGATCGTCCAAGCCACTACTTGAGTGCTTGTCCCATCGGACACCCTCACAGGCCTTCTGTGAGTTGGGGCAACCAAGGCAGCACTGTTCAGGGGTTTTCTCTACATAAATGCGGCTAGAGAGTTAGCTGCAGAGCATTCAATGCGGTGGTAGCAGCTTTTTCTTAGATATTTCTCAGCTCCCATTTTGTCCTGTACGTTCACAGTGCATATCCTTATCAACAAAACTTCCTAGAACGTCACTCTGGATAATAGAACTCACCTTCTGACCCCTTATTAGTTTAGTTGAGTAGATACTCCTCCTCGGCCTACCTCTCCCAGCCTTTACAATCATAGCTTGCTCATGAAGGTCAAAATCTTACTTCTTCCTTACTACTGATTTATTCTCGGACCACTGTGCCTCCTTGGACAAGGCTCAAGGCCCAATATATATTTGGGCCTACGTCCCCACAAGTATATTGATCAAACAAATTTAACAATAATATAGCTTAAAAAGGTAGCAAAGCCAATATAAATTCTTAATTTAGAAATGATGAAGCATTCCTTTATTTTGATTACAAGTGAACTAGAAACTAGAAAACATTTGCTTAGGTTAACATAATTATATAAAAATAAATAAAAGGCATACCATCATAACATAGAAAATAAAAACCCTTAAAGTTTCATCAAAACCAAAAATTTATCCCATAAAAAAAATAAAAAATAAAAAACTGATGTTTTGGTAGGATTGGTAGAATCGGTAGGATTCCATATGATCTTACAATCCTACACGATCCTACAATTTTTACGATCCTAATGCGATCTTAAATGTTTTGGTGAAGTGGGATCATAAAATCGTGCGATCCTACGATCCAGATCGCGATTTTGACAACCATGGTCTTAATTCAGTCGTTTCATTATCTGTGTACGTGTGTTTTTTATAAGGCCTATATTTGGTAGTTTATTTGCTTAAAAGTGAGCTTGAAAGTGGTTTTAACCTGTTGGGGGACCACAATTTGACTCCCTACAACCACTCTAAAAACAGGCTTGCATAATATCATTATCTTATAAGAATATAATGTAAAATTTATAGGTTAAAAATAATGTATGTGTTATTTAGAAGTTTTTTTTTTTTTTTTTTTTTTTTTTTTTAAGTTTTATGTAGTAAAACATATAATGTACTTTGCATTCACAACATACATAGTGATTAGTGATATAATATATATATATATATATATAAAAATTTATATATATTTGAAAGTTCAAATAATGTGTAAAACACCAATGAACGTTTAGACCCACAATATACAAATTACCAACACAAGCTTATAAACAAACAATATATGTGCAGAATATGAATATAAGCTAAAACAGAATTGGTAAAACAATCTAAACCGAAATTAATCACAACCACGGCAGTAATTAAAAGGCAAAGATTAAGGGAAGAGAGATGCAAACACAAAGATAACATAGCGATATGTTATCGAAGAGGAAACCGAAGTATTCGGCGAAAAATCTCTTCGCCGCCCTCCAAGCGGTCAATAATCCACTAGAAAATATAGTTGGAATACATGAATAGTAGAAGACTCTCCAAGCCTAATCTACCCAGTGCACCTAAGCCCTCCAAGCTTCTTGCTCCAACAAGGTTACGCCGTACCTTGTCTTCTTTAGCTTACCAAATCCCGCAATAGCCCATTGCATTAACCAAAATGAATTGGTCCCTTCTGAACTGCTTCCCAAGCACCAAAAAACCTTCTCACTGATATGGGTATGGTGAGATAAAAATTTGGCTAAATGTACCTCTCAAGGATATATCAATGGAGAGGGTGAGAGTAGAGGAATTTGAAGAATCAAAGGATGAAGATTGTGGACGAGTCAATCTTGTTTTTTTCTAGGGTTTCTCTCTCAAAATTCTCTCTGGAAGCTCTCTACATTTCGTGGGTATAAGGGTATTTATAGTAGGGTGTATGAGGAATGCGAAGAGTCAGTTACAACCAAACAGGGCATTCTGGCGACTCGAGCTCGCGACTGGAACGAGTTGCGAGTTTGAGTCGCGAGCTAACTACCTGGCCAGATTGGAAGTTTTGTCCTGTAATGCAACAGCTGGCGTGACCCTTTAGCTCTCCCTACATGCTTCACACGTGTGCCATTTTGGCGACTTGCCAGTCGCGAGATTCTCTTGAATTGCACACTTCTGAGATTTCTTCACACTCTCTCAATATTAATAAAAATATTTAAATTACATAACTATAATTTTTTTTATGTAAATGAAGAAGAAAAAAAATGTACACCCTTACATTATGGGCATGTTTGGTATACTAAATGAGTATTACGACAGGAATGATAATTTTTTTAATTGGGAATAAAATGTGTTGTAATGGAAGGAACATATGTAACATGTTACATTAAGGGCACATTTTAGAATTGTAGCATTTTTTTATCCTTTCGAAATATAAGTATAATGCCTATATTATTGAAACTTATATTTTAAGGCAATCTTTTGAATATTTATCATTTTTATTACTTTTTTAAGGCCCATGTCTCTAATTTCTAATATCTATTGACTATTTTGTTTATATTTTTTAGCCCAAAACTAAAAAAAGAATCAATTTAATGTCCAATTAGTCCAAATTAAATGGACC
>JARYZH020003253.1:0-11697 GCA_030021035.2 Notholithocarpus densiflorus | reverse complement strand
AATGTTTTCAAAGGTACTTCTTAAATATGTCAAAAATGTTTTTTTTTTTAGAACGTTTTCAAAAAAAAAAAAAAAAAAATGCTTCCTTCAAAAATACATGGTTTCAAAAAGAGGTTTTCAAAAAGAAAATGTTCTCATAAAACACTTTTGCCACGTAAAAAAAAAATGTTTTTGTTTTCTCAAAATCTCACAATAAAATCTTTTCTAAGAAAAGAGTGCTTTTCTAAAATATTAAAGTTAATATTGTAACTTTTATTCTCAAGCTTTTTCTTAGAATAGTTGTAGTTTGTGAATTAGTGTTCAAGACTCATTCCCGTGAGTCCTTGAATACCCTGTCAGGTTACATTGTCCCTAACAATTCTTGGCACTAATAAGTTTCTTTTTGTCATCTTTTTGCATGGATAAAAAAGAAAAGAAAATGGTGGATGACAACAAAGTGTTATTCTTCCAACCCTCTCTTTTCATTATGCTGTGTTTGTTTTTGTATAGTTTTTAGTATTCACATGCTAGCTATATAATAAATAGATACTCACATATTATTGTATAGTATACTTGTATGCTTTTTCACGTGGTACTTATGTATATATCTTACATGTTTTGATTGTGCATATTTTGTTGGAGTTACTATTCACATAATAGTTATACATAAATATTTACTCACGTATATATATGTATATTGTTTGCAAAAACCTTTAAAAAAAAAATCAAAATGCCAAGTATTCTATTTCTTCATAAAGAGTTAACGTTTGAAATAAATTAAAATGATGTACTATTTTTTGATAGGCTTTGTGAGGTGCTTAACACTTTCCTCACACGTAACTAAACTTCCGAGTCAAAGATCTTTGGTTCAAAGACTTTTGGTTTACCTTAATTAACGAACCTTTAAATTTTGATTTAGTTAATTAAGTAACTTAAAATAAATTAGACATTTAGTTGACCAATCATACCTAATACAAAACCAATAATTGGTGGGGACTCCTAAAATAAAATTAAGAAAAAAGGGACTCACGCGCGCGCACACACACACACACATACACCCCACTTTAAATACACAAGCACATATGAGTCACGTCGCCAAGGACCTAACGTGTAATGAAACCCAAAAAAATATTTTTCAAAATTCTTTTTGGGGGCGTCCACAAATGTAGATGTTATTTTTTGGTAAGCATATGATCCAAATTTTCAACATTTATACGTAACTGTCTATGTCATCGAAATGGTCAAATTTTAGTTGATGGCCTTTATGGTAACCATTTATATAATTAACTACCATACATAATATTGTCCTTACCAATAATATAATGCTAGTCATCAACTCATGCAACGCATGAAAAGGTTCAATAAAATATCATTTTACTTTAAAAAAATTAATTTTTCTCTCTCTTTTATTTATTTAGTATATATATATATATATATATGAAACTTATGGGTTCCAGTTAACTCAACTGGTAAAGTCTCTGATAGTTGTATAAAATATCTGAGGTTCAATCATTGCTTACACCAAAAACTGATTGGTGTCTTGGTCTGATGATAAAGAGTTATCATCAAGAGCTATCATCAGGAGCGGACGTTATAAGTTGAAATTCTTAAAAAAAAAGATATGAAACTTGATAATTATGATAGTTATTTGTAGACATTTTTTTTGTGCTTGTATATGAAATATGATAATTGTAGGGATAAGGGCCTAAATCATATATTGGGCTTTGGGCCTAAGCCGAGAAGATGCCTGGTCCGAGGAGGGATAAATAATTATGGGTGATTCCAGTTTAGAGTCTTATAAGTAAGGAAGAAGTGGGAAGTGGTCCGAGGAGGAATTTCTCCTCGAATATGACAAATATAGCTCAAATATGTATCCCAACAAACAGGGTGACCTTCCAAGAAGTTCCAATGATAAAGGTGTGCATCATGAACATACAAGAATATCTAATGGAAAGCTGGTACCACCGCATTGAATGCACTGCAGCTACTTTTCTGGCTGCATTTATGTGGAGAAGACCCCTGAACAGTGCTGTATTAGCTATTACAACTCACAGAAAATCAGAGAGGGTGTCTGATGGGACAAGCACTCAAGTATTGGCTCAAATGGCCAACAAGTGTAGGGTCAAGATCGTATTGGAGGAACTATATAATGTAAGAGATCCTTCATGAATAAGGGATCGAAGAAAAGAAGGAAAAACACTATAGCACTCTAGAACAAAACTTGTGACCTAATTTGAGTATTAATAGAAGGGAGTTAGCCTCCTCAGACCTGGCCGAGGACGATTTTCTCAGGTTCAAACCTGTTCATGGTCACTTTCTTGTCATCAAGACCTACCATATTGTTTGACTAATTCACTAAAGCCCAGTTCTTCGACCCACTCTCTATAAATTTGTTGTTTTGGGTTGCTTGGGCCTAAGTCCATCCATCTTTTAAGCCTAGGATCCGAATCCGGTCCTTACAATTGGCGCTGTCTGTGGGGAGAATTTCGGTGTTTCAGTGAGGTAAGCGTTCAACCATGGTAGGCTCAGGTCCACACCAGGCAGAATCTATAGGGTCCCAACGTGAGAATCCTTTTGTCAACCTCGAGCGTAGAAGAAACCGGGAGGGGAGTGTGCATACCGTCCGGACCAGTAGGAGTCAGTCCCGGGGGAAGAGCCACCTCTCTCATGAGGAGGATACCAGAGCCCTGCAACTGGAGGTTGACCGATTGAAAAGAAAGCTGTGCCATGCACGGCGAAGGCGAACCCCCTCAGCTCTGACGTTTCCTCTGATGGTGGAGAGGATGCCAGTTACCAACGAAAGTCAAGGACCCCACCCAGCGAGACTTTCTCCTACGAGGAAGAGCACCATCACAAACGTAGGTATAAGAGCCCGACTCGCAGAGGACTGAGAAACGATGCCATGAGCAAAGCACTGAACCAGATCTCCAAGTCGCCCTTCACGCGCAGGATTGAAGAAGCAACTCTTCCTCAACGTTTTCATCAGTCAACGTTCACAATCTACAATGTACGAACGGACCCAGTGGAGCATGTGAGCCATTTCAGTCAGAGAATGGCTGTCCATTCTAAGGATGAAGCCTTGATGTGCAAGGTGTTCCCATCCAGTCTAGGACCTGTGGCGATGAGATGGTTTGACGGCCTAAGGGCAGATTCCATAGGTTCCTTCAAGGAGCTCACCCCGGCTTTTGGCTCTCGTTTTATTACGTGTACCAGGGTCCCTCGGCCCATAGATTCCCTACTGTCCTTATCCATGCAAGAAGGGGAGACTCTAAAGATGTACTCGGACAGATACTGGGAAATGTTCAACGAGATTAATGGTGACTTTGATGACGTGGCCATCAGCACCTTTAAGGCCGGCCTCCCAGCAGAGCACGGTTTAAGGAAGTCTTTGACTGACAAGCTTGTCACCAGTGTGCGCCAACTTATGGAACAGATTGATAAGTACAAGCGGGTTGAGGAGGACCAACAGCAAAGCAAAAGGAAAGGTAAAGCTATCCCCTAGGAGAAGGGGGATTTCAGGTCGGACCGACACAACCATAACAGACCCCGGAGGGATTTCGCTGGGTAGTCCGGGTCTACGGCTCCTCAGGCGGTTAGCGTGGTGTTTCGAGAGCCAGTACATCAAGTCTTGGAGAAAATCAAAGTTAAGCCATACTTCAGATGACCAAACAAGATGGCAGGGGACCCCATTAAGCGCAACCAGGGCCTTTATTGCCAATACCACCAGGACCGAGGACACACGACCGAGGACTGCAGGAATCTTTGGAATTATCTGGAGCAACTGGTTAGAGACGGAAGGTTGCAACAATTTTTGTATCGGCCCGACGGGCGGAGAGACCAGGCATGATCAAGGGCTCAGGGGAACGCTCCCTTTGGGTACAATTAACGTCATCTTTGCCGCTCTAGGGAGAACTGTCTCGCAGCCTTCCAGGGTAATGTCCGTAACTCAGCTACCTACCGAGGACTCTAGTCGGATGCCGAAGAGGGCAAGAATGGAGGCCCGACCAGCATTGAGCTTTTCGGATGAAGACAAGGCAGGAACTATACAGCTACATGACGATGCGTTAGTGGTCACCCTCAGGATAGGAGGGTTTGACGTGAAAATGGTGATGGTGAACCAGGGCAGTGGAGCAGAGATCATGTACCCTGACTTATACAAGGGGCTGAACCTGAGGTTCGAGGATTTGACCGCCTATGATTCACCTTTGGTGAGCTTCGACGGAAAGGTTGTCATCCTAAAGGGTCAGATTAGACTACCCGTGCAGGCGGGCGTAGAAGTGGTGGAGGTGAATTTCATTGTGGTCGACGCCTATTCTCCCTATACCGCCATCGTGGCAAGACCTTGGCTCCATGCCCTAGGAACTGTCTCCTCCACTCTACATCAAAAGGTGAAATACCCATCTGAGGACCGGATCGAGGAAATAGTGGGGAGCTAGTCAATGGCAAGGCAGTGCTTGATCGCTGCAATAAGGCATCAGCCAGAAGTGGAGCCCTCGGCCTCTGCGGATGGGGGCTTATAGCAATTAAAGGGCTGGACATCATCCTCGGATGAAATAGTCGAGGAGACAGAGTGCGAGGATTTAGAAAAGGTTGTTGTTAATGACGACCCAAAAGAAGTTCTTCTAGGTCAGAGCCCGGCTGCCCCCTCAGGAGAAGGAAGAGCTGGTGGAGTTCCTTAGGAGGAACATAGACGTGTTCACGTGGAGTGCTTATGAAGCTCCCGGGGTGGATCCAAGCTTCATATGTCATCATTTGAACGTCAACCCATCAGTCACCCCCAAAAAGCAACCACCTCGGCGCTCTTCTAAAGATCATTTTGATGCTATCAGAGACGAAGTGGCCAAACTTAAACAGGCTGGGGCTATTAAGGAGGTGTTTTACCCTAAATGATTGGCCAATATTATAGTGGTGAAAAAGAAAAGAGAGAAGTGGCGAGTATGCGTAGACTTCATCAACCTAAACAGGGCCTGCCCAAAGGACCTTTCCCCATGCCTCGGATTCAGTTAGTTGATGCGACAGTTGGTCATCCTCCGATGAGCTTCCTGGATGCCTTCCAGGGGTACCATCAGATACCTTTAGCTTTAGAAGATCAGGAAAAGACAGTCTTTGTCACCCCCACTGGGAATTACCGCTACAAAGTGATGCCTTTCAGCTTAAAGAATGCAGGGGCCACTTATCAGAAAATGATGACCAAGATATTTGAACCTCAGTTGGAAAAAAGCATTGAGATCTATATAGACGACATAATGGTTAAGAGTAAAGCGGAGTTCGGGCATATTCACTACCTCGGGAATATTTTTGAGATCTTAAGGAGGCACAAACTGCGACTAAATGCTTCGAAATGCTCTTTTGAGGTCAGATCAGGAAAATTCTTGGGGTATATGGTCACCCACCGTAGAATTGAAGTCAATCCTAACCAAATCAGGGCAATTAACAATTTACAACCACCTCGGAATCCTAAAGAGGTTCAGAAGTTGACAGGAATGACTGCTGCCCTAAACTGATTCATCTCTCAGTCAGCAGATAGGTGTAGGCCATTTTTCTAGTTGCTGAACAAGTGGAAGGGGTTTGAATGGACCGAGGAGTGCGTCCTAGCCTTCCAACAATTGAAAGAATACCTTTCTCAGCCACCCATTATGTCAAGGCTCGAGGTGGATGAAGTTTTATTTGCTTATATCGCTGTGGCCTCTCATGCTGTAAGTTTGGTGTTGATACGAGTTGATAGTGGCGTACAAAGGCCAATTTATTATGTGAGCAGATCCTTGCATGAGGCCGAAGTCCGTTATCTGCCATTGGAGAAAGCCATTTTGGTAGTGGTACATGCTACACGCAAGTTACCCCATTACTTCTAATCGCACACGGTTGTTGTATTAACCCAACTACCGCTACAAACGCTACTTCAGAGGGCTGATTTCACGGGGAGGGTAGCCAAATGGGGTACAATGCTAGGGGCTTTCGACATCAAATACATGCTTTGCACCTCTGTCAATGGCCAGGTCCTCGCAGATTTGGTGGCCGAGTTCATTGAATCTCCATTAGAAGACAAAGCAGAGAGCCACGGCATGGATGGAAAATCAGTTGGTATGATCTCCCTGCAGGAGCCCCCATCCTGGAGGGTATACGTTGATAGCGTAGCAAATCAAAGGAGTTCCGGAGTGGGGCTAGTCCTAATATCCCCTGAGAAGATCACCATCGAAAAATCATTAAGATTGGGGTTTTCGGCCACGAACAACGAGGCTGAGTATGAGACTTTACTGATAGGAATGGTCATGGTTCAAAGAATGGGGGGAAAAACAGTAGAGATGTTCTCGGACTTGAGATTGGTCGTGGGCCAAGTGCAGAGAGATTTAGAAGCAAGAGATGAGAGGATGCAAGCATACTTGAAGCAAGTTAGGCACTTGCAGTCGGGGTTCCAGTCTTTTAGTTTGCTGCATATCCCTAGGAATAGAAACTTACGGGAATAAGTACTTGTGTTAGTCCTTGAAACCTTTAGAAAGATTTTCGAAGGTCTTTTGAAGAAAAAGGGGTGGTGAAGTTTGGAAAATTAGAGAGCGCTGTGAGTTTAAGTGCTGGGAATCTCCGAAGGCTCGAAGACTTATGAAATAAGGGGAAAATGATTTCCCTCGATGCTTTATATAGGGGATGAAATTGAGGGGGAGTTATCCCGCTCAAAATGCTAAAAGAAATATCAACTGTTAGATCTGCGCGTCACCATTGGATGCAGGGGACAGAACGCCGCCTGGAGTAATTAATGATGTTTCGTGGGCTTCGAAACATCAGTAACAATTATGAGACGCGTCAAACGGCACTCCCGCACGTGTGAATCAAAGAATCAGTTGGTGCTAACTCTTAAAAAATTAAAACCCCACTTTTCTCCTCGGATGAGAGGAAAAAATCGGAGTTTTGAGGGGCTATTGTAGGGATACGAGCCCAAATCATATATTGGGCTTTGGGCCTGGGCCGAGAAGATACCTGGTCCGAGGAGGGATAAATAGTTATGAGTGATTCCAGTTTAGAGTCTCATAAGTAAGGAAGGAGTGGGAGGTGGTTCGAGGAGGAATTTCTCCTTGGATATGACAAATACAACTCAAATATGTATCCCAACAAACATGGTGACCTTCCAAGAAGCTCCAGTGATAGGGGCATGTATCATGAACATACGAGAAGGAGGGGAACCCAATAATATCTAATGGAAAGCTGGTACCTTCGCATTGAATGCACTGCAGCTACTTTTCTGGCCGCATTTATGTGGAGAATACCCCTTAACAGTGCTGTCTTGGCTACTACAACTCACAGAAGATCAGAGAGGGTGTCTGATGGGACAATCACTCAAGTATTGGCTCAAATGGCCAACAAGTGTAAGGTCAAGATCGTCCTGGAGGAACTATATAATGTAAGAGATCTTTCATGAATAAGGGATCAAAGAAAAGAAGGAAAAACACTGTAGCACTCTAGAACAAAACTTGTGACCTAATTTGAGTATTAATAGAAGGGAGTCAGCCTCCTCGGACCTGGCCGAGGACGATTTTCTCAGGTTCAAACCTGTTCATGGTCACTTTCTTGTCATCAAGACCTACCATATTGTTTGACTAATTCACTAAATCCCAGTTCTTCGATCCACTCACTATAAATTTATTGTTTTGGGTTGCTTGGGCCTAAGTCTATCCATCTTTTGGGTGTAGGATCCGAATCCGGTCCTTACAATAATTATGATATTTATTAATAGACATTGATTATGATGTTGTTTTATATAAAACTATTAAATACATAATTATGGTAGCCATTAATAAATATTTATTATGTTTGTGTTTGTGTATTGGACTATCTATACTATAATTTAATTGTAGGTTTAAATATAAAATAGAATTTAAATCCAATTAAAATATTAAAGTGTAAAATTGTGAGGACACAACAACTTATGTGGCAAAATATTATTAGGCAAACCAAAAGCCAAATATGTTTATATATATATATATATATTTATATTATGGGTTGGGTTCAAGTTACACATAGCGTAACTCTAAGCAATGTTATACCACTCAATAACTTGTTATAGAATTCATATTTTGAAAATCTTACCGTTGAATTACATGTTTTATATGTTGTTAACATTCTTACCAATTTTTATGTTAATTAGATGTTATTTACTATTCGATTCATAAACTCATCTATTATGCATTATTTTAAACTACAAAAACTTGAATTCAAACAATTGATTGATGACATGACTATTAATCTTTGATTACTTTGAAAATTTGCAAGCATGAAGAATATACGAAGATAATGTAATCTAATTGTGGATTTGTCAAAATTTGCATCAAATTAAAAAATATTAAGTGGTATAAGATCACTTAGAGTTACATCAGGTGTAACTTGAACCGAACCTTTTATATATATATATATATATAATGATTTTCTTTATTTGAAAGGAAAATACTAAAGTTATTACCAATTTTACCATAAATGTTCACAAATTGATAATGTGACAATGAATTTGATTGGTAGACTTTAACTTTTTTTTTTTAATAACAAAAAATGAGTAAAGGGGGGCAACCTGAGTTGGTGTCTCCCACCTGAACATTGGTGGACTTTAACAACATAAATAAATAAATGTTAGAATATGAGACAAGTGTTAAAATTTAAAATAAAAATTTAAAGGTACATTTGGTGCTACATTATTTAAAAATTTAAATCATGAATGTCAACAAAATAATTAAGATTAAATATTATTATTTAAAGTTATATATATATGTGTGTGTGGGGGGTATCATGTAGTTTAAAATTTTAAATAATATAACATTTTGTATATTGTTAAATCTAAAATAAAAACCGTAAAATAGATTATATCTATTCCAAATGAAAGGAAGAGAAATGTATTCCATATTATATTGCCTTATATGGCCATCAAAGTCATACAAAGGATATGAACTATTTATAGTCAATAACAAGAGAAAGAGTAATTCTACGGTACCCCCCAAAAAAAGGGGGGGTACGGTACCCACTAGTAGGTAACTTGCTACACCAGGTTACTTTTTTCTCACATTTGACGGCTCCATCCTCACATTGTGTAGTTCCAACATCACATGTGACAGTTCTTTTCTCACATTTGGTGGTTCCCTTACATTTTTCTCACATTTGACGGTTCCATCCTCACATTGTGCAATTCCAACATCACATGTGACAGTTCTTTTCTCACATTTTGTGGTTCCCTTACTTTTTTTTTTCACATTTGACGGTTCCATCCTCACATTGTGCAGTTCCAACATCACATATGACAGTTCTTTTGTCACATTGGGTGGTTCTCTTACCTTTTTCTCACACTTGACGGTTCCATCCTCACATTGTGCAGTTCCAATATCACATGTGACAGTTCTTTTCTCACATTTGGTGGTTCCCTTACTTTTTTCTCATATTTGACGGTTTCATCCTCACATTGTACAGTTCCAACATCACATGTGATAGTTTTTTTCTCACATTTGGTGGTTCCATTACTTTTTTTCCATTACATTTGTTGGTTTCATCCTCACATTGTGCGGTTCCAACATCACATATGACAGTTCTTTTGTCATATTGGTTGGTTCCCTTACTTTTTTCTCACATTTGACGGTTTCATCCTTACATTGTGCAGTTCTAACATCACATGTGACAGTTCTTTTCTCATATTTGGTGGTTCCCTTATTTTTTTTTCTAACATTTGACGGTTCCATCCTTTCATTGTGCAGTTCCAACATCATATGTAACAGTTCTTTTCTCATATTTGGTGGTTCCCTTACTTTTTTCTCACATTTGACGGTTCCATCCTCACATTGTGCAGTTTCAACATCAAATGTGACAGTTCTTTTCTCACATTTGGTGGTTCCCTTACTTTTTTTTCTCACATTTGACGGTTTCATCCTCGCATTGTGCAGTTCCAACATCACATGTGTCAGTTCTTTTCTCACATTTGGCGGTTCCCTTATTTTTTTTCTCACATTTGACAGTTTCATCCTCACATTGTGTAGTTCCAACGTCACATTTGACAATACTTTTATTACATTTGGTGGTTTTCTTATTTTTTTCTCACATTTGACAGTTCCATTCTCACATTGTGCAGTACCAACATCACATGTGACTATACTTTTGTCACATTCAGCAGTTCCTTTATTTTTTTCTCATATTTCACGGTTTCATCATTACATTGTGCAGTTTCAATATCACATGTGATTGTTCTTTTGTCACATTTGGTGGTTCTTTTATTTTTTTTTCACATTTGATTGTCACATTCGGCAGTACCAACATCACATTTAACAGTACTTTTGTCACATTTAGTGGTTCCCTTACTTTTCTTCTCACATTTGACGGTTCCATCCTCACATTGTACAGTTCCAACATCACATGTGATAGTTTTTTTTCTCACATTTGGTGGTTCCATTACTTTTTTTTTCCTCACATTTGACGGTTTCATCCTCACATTGTGTGGTTACAACATTACATATGACAGTTCTTTTGTCACATTGGGTGGTTCCCTTACTTTTTTCTCACACTTGACGGTTCTATCCTCATATTGTGCAGTTCCAATATCACATGTGATAGTTCTTTTCTCACATTGGGTGGTTCCCTTACTTTTTTCTCACATTTGACGGTTTCATCCTCACATTGTGTAGTTCCAATATCACATGTGACGGTTCTTTTCTCACATTTGGTGGTTCCCTTACTTTTTTTTTTTCTAACATTTGATAGTTCCATCTTCACATTGTGCAGTTCCAACATCACATGTAACAATTCTTTTCTCATATTTGGTGGTTCCCTTACTTTTTTCTCACATTTGACAGTTCCATCCTCACATTGTGCAGTTTCAATATCAAATGTGACAGTTCTTTTTTCACATTTGGTGGTTCCCGTACTCTTTTTTTTCACATTTAATGGTTCCATCCTCACATTGTGCAGTTCCAACATCACATGTGTCAGTTCTTTTCTCACATTTGGTGGTTCCTTTATTTTTTTCTCACATTTGACGGTTCCATCCTCACATTGTGCAGTTCCAACATCACATTTGACAATACTTTTATTACATTTGGTGGTTTTTTTTTTTTTTTTTTTTTTTTTTTTTTTTTTTTTTTTTTCTCGCATTTGACGGTTCCATCCTCACATTGTGCAGTATCAACATCACATGTGACTATACTTTTGTCACATTCAGCGGTTCCTTTATTTTTCTCATATTTCACGGTTTCATCCTCACATTGTGCAGTTCCAATATCACATGTAATTGTTGTTTTGTCACATTTGGTGGTTCTTTTATTTATTTTTTTCACATTTGATTATCACATTCGGCAGTATCAACATCACATTTGACAGTACTTTTGTCACATTTTGTGGTTCTCTTACTTTTTTCTCACATTTGACGGTTCCATCCTCACATTGTGCAGTTCCAACATTACATGTGATAGTTAATTTTTTTCTCACATTTGGTGGTTCCATTACTATTTTTTCCTCACATTTGACGGTTCCATCCTCACATTGTGCAGTTCCATCCTCACATTGTGCTGTTCCAACATCACATATGACAGTTCTTTTGTCACATTGGGTGGTTCCCTTACTTTTTTCTCACACTTGACGGTTCTATCCTCACATTGTGCAGTTCCCTTACACAAAAATTATGTTTTCAAAATACAATTTTAGCACAAAATGTGAGATTATTGAAATCGTTTCCAAGTGTACATTATGTCCCGTTATCTCCTG
>JARYZH020003252.1:0-11698 GCA_030021035.2 Notholithocarpus densiflorus | reverse complement strand
AGATATACTTGTTTTAGTTTAGTGGACTTCTTTTCCAACAAGAGAAAAGGCATATAGGTTTACTTTTTCTAGTTAAAGATACTTTGTTTTTGTTTTTTTGGTCAATAAATACATACATTTTTTTTTTTTGGTGTCGCACTGGTCATAATTCATATGTTGTGTTGCCCGTCGTTTGGAATTCTTCCAAGCCAAGAATGCGTAGCTTTGTAAACATCAATATATATATATATATATAAAATATGTAATACAATTTTTTTAATATAGAATAACTAATGTTGCACCGAAATAAACTGTGTGTGCTGATTCTTCCAACTCAAACCACAATGATCGAAAAGGATAATTAGAAGGTTCAACTTGTCATTTTGTGGTTTGAATTTATTGGATTAACCAATCAAGTACTCTATAGTAGCATTCAAGTTTGGGTAGACCAATAGAACGTATTTTTAAAAAGCATATGAAAGACAACAAAAAAAATATATAATAATAATAATAATAATAATTGTGGGGTCAATGATCTGGCTACCCCGGCCCACTTTATACTAGGTCCAAAGCCCACGCTGAGGAGGAAGAGACGTCCGAGGACGAACAGAGAAAGTCATAAACTACTAAGAAGCATCGCCGAGGACAATTATGTCCTCGGCGAACCGAGATCATAGAAGGGAAGGGCAGCGCGCCATCGAGGGCGGTTTCGTAGAGCGTCCCAAGAAAGAGGACAAGTACCGTGGGTTAGCCATGGGAGCCTGGGGGAGCAATTTAGGGAGAAGCTGTCACCTCCACATTAAATACCCACAACTAACGTTCTGGCCGCCTTAATAAGGAAATGACCCATGAACAGTGCCGCTTTGGTTGCTGCAACTCACAGAAGGTTTGGGACGGCGGCTGATGGGATAAGCACTCAAGTAGTGATCTACACGATCAACAAATGGAGGGCCAAGATCAACATAAAGAGGTTATAAAATGTAAAGAGGTCCTTCAAAGAAATGATCGGAGATTGGAAGTAGAAAATACTGTAGCAACCTGTATCATCTTTGTAACCTCTGTATCCAAGCACTGAGGAAATAATAAGAACAAGAAAACTCCTCGGACCAACGTCCAGGACAGATTCTAACACTTAAGGCCCGTTTTCTTGCTATTCAGTTTACCCATAACCATGTTTATTCGTTGCTATCCTCACTAAGGCCTAGCTCTTAAACCCATCCTCTACAAATTTATTGTTTAGGGCTAGTTGGGCCTGAATCCACTTTTCTAATAGTAGAAGTGCTCAGACCCTGTCCCTACAATTGGCGCCGTCTGTGGGAAGAGCTTGTGTGTTAGTGAGTACAACGGTTGATCATGGTAGGGTCAAACCCTCATCCAACAGGTCCCCACCGGCCTGAATCTGCTGGATCCCTACGACAAGGTAACTTTCCCGATCTTGAGCGTGATTGAAATGAAGAGAATGGAATGTTTTGAGAGGGAAGTGTGCACACCACTCAAACTGGCAGCAACCACTCTCGTGTGAAGAGTCACGTGCTCTAGAGACAAAATAACAACCAGCCCATACAACAAGAAGAGGCCAGAAGCCACGCATCTCAGGGGCGGAATGATAATCAGGCCATGCAACGGGAGATAGACGATTTGAAGAGAGAGCTGCGCCATGCACGACGACGACGGTCTCACTCTAGCCTTGACATGCCCTCCAGTGATGAAGGCGATGATGACTATAGGCGGAGATCGTGAACCCCCCCAAGTGAAACTTTCTCTCACGAGGAAGAGCACCAACGGAGGTGTACACGTAAAAACCCGTCTCCTGGGGGCTTGAGGAACGACGCCATGAGTAGGGCACTAGACCAACTATCCAGATCCCCGTTCACGCGCCACATAGAGGGGGCTACGCTTCCTCGACGTTTCCAGCAACCAACCTTCATCCCTTACAGCGGCAAGACAGACCCCGTGGAGCACGTGAGCCAGTTTAACCAAAGGATGGCTGTCTATTCTAAAAACGAGGCACTGATGTGCAAGGTCTTCCCATCCAGCTTAGGCCAGTGGCGATGAGATGGTTCAATGGCCTAAAGGCGAATTCCGTAGGTTCGTATAGGCAGATAACTCAAGCCTTTGGCTCTCGCTTCGTTACGAGCAGCAGAGCTCCTCGGCCCTTTAGTATGTTACTATCGCTGTCCATGGATAATGGAGAAACTCTAAAGGCCTACTCGGACAGATATTAGGAGATGTATAATGAAATGGACGGCAATTGTGACGACGTCGCCCTCAGCACCTTCAAAAACAGTCTCCTAGTTGAGCACGGCCTGAGGAAGTCTCTGACTGGCAAGCCCGCCACCAGTGTGCGCCAATTGATGGATCGGATCGACAAGTATAAGCGAGTAGAGGAGGACCAGCTGCAAGGAAAGGGAAAAGAGAAGGTTATCCCTCAGGAGAGGAGGGATTACAGGTCGGACCGGCATAACAGCAACCGCCCGAGGAGAGATTTCGTGGGGCAATCCGGAGCAACCAGCACACAGACTGTCAGTGCTATATTCCAAGAACCAGTACACCGGGTGTTGGAGAAAATAAAGAACGAGCCATACTTTAAGTGACCGAACAAGATGGCGGGAGAGTCCATGAGGTGTAATCAGAACCTTTATTGCCAATACCACCAGGACCACGAGCATACCACGGAGAACTGCATGAACCTCTGGAACTATCTGGACCAGCTGGTCCGAGAGAGAAAGCTGAGGCACCTCCTGCATCATTCCAGTGGTCATATGGGCCAGACCCACCAGGAACCCCAAAGGGATAACGCCCTAAGGCCACCCGGAGGGACAATCAACGTAATCTTGGCCATGCTAGGAAGGACAGGCACGCGCCCCTCACGAGTATTATCTGTGACTCAACTGCCTGCCTAGGAATCCCACCCAGAGCCGAAGAGGGCCAGAGTGAATTCTCACCCAGTTTTGAGTTTTTTAGAAGAAGACAAGGTTGGAACCACCCAGCCCCATGACGATGCGCTATTGATCACTCTCAGAATTGGGGACTACGATGTGAAAAGAGTGATGGTGGATGGCGGCAGTGCCGCCAAGATAATGTATCCCGACCTCTACAAGGGGCTGAATTTGAAACCGGAAGATTTGACGCCCTACAGCTCTCCTTTGATAAGCTTCGACGGGAAACTTGTTATTCCAAAGGGCATGATTAGGCTGCCAATCCAGACCGGCCCAGAAAGAGTGGAGGTGAACTTTATCGTGGTGGACACCTACTATCCATATTCTGCCACTGTTGGCAGGCCCTGGCTCCATACTTTGGGGGCTATTGCCTCCTCCTTACATCAGAAAGTGAAATTCCCATTTGGAAACTAGGTTCTTGAAATCCGCGGTTGCCAGTCTACGGCAAGGCAGTGTATGGTGGCTGCCATTTCACATCGGCTCGATGCAGAGTCCTCGGCCTCTGCTGAGATGGACTTATAGCAATCAAAGGACCTGGTGTCGAACCCTAATACGGCCACCGAGGAGGCAAAATGCGAAGATCTAGAGAGAGTGGTCATCGGTGGTGACTCGGAGAAGTTCTTTCAAGTAGGGGCTCAACTGCCTCCCCAGGAGAAAGAGGAGTTGATTGAGCTTCTCAAAAGCAATATTGACGTGTTCGCATGGGATGCCTGTGACGCTCCGGGGATTGATCCAGCCTTCATTTGTCACCATCTCAACGTCAACCCATCCATCACCCCCAAGAAGCAGCCACCTCGACGCCCCTCAAGAGAGCATGCCGATGCGATTAGGGGCGAGGTGGAGAAACTTAAGCGTGCCGGGGCTATCAAAGATGTTTTTTACCCCGAATGGTTGGCTAATACCGTGGTAGTCAAGAAGAAAAGCGGGAAATGGCGGGTTTGTGTAGACTTCACGGACCTAAATAGAGCGTGCCCAAAAGACCCATTCCCTATGCCTCAGATAGACCAGCTGGTGGATGCAACGGCAGGCCATCCTCGGATGAGCTTCTTGGACCCCTTTCAAGGCTATCATCAAATACCACTAGCCCTGGATGACCAGGAGAAGACATCCTTTGTGACGCCTACTGGAAACTATCACTACAAAGTAATGCCGTTCGGCCTGAAGAATGCAGGGTCCACTTACCAAAGGATGATAACGAGAATGTTCGAGCCGCAGTTGGGCAAGAGCATCGAAATCTATGTCGATGATATGGTGGTGAAGAGTAAGGTAGTGTCCGAGCATTTAGGAGACCTCGGCAGTGCTTTTAGTGCCTTAAGGAAGCACAAGCTACGCCTAAATGCCTCCAAATGCTCATTTGGCATGGGATCGGGCAAGTTTCTAGGCTACATGATTACTCATAGGGGAATTGAGGTTAATCCTAACTAGATCAAGGCTATTAACAATCTAAAACCACCGCAAAACGCCAAGGAGGTTCAAAAGCTTACTGGAATGATCGCAGCCCTGAATCGATTCATTTTCAAGTCGGCGGATAGATGCAGACCGTTCTATCTCTTGATTAACAAGTGGAGAGGATTTGAATGGTCTGAGGACTGTGTTGCGGCCTTTCAGCAACTCAAGGAATACCTGTCTCGACCCCCTATCATGTCCAGTCCTGAGGCTGATGAAGTCCTATACGCATATATTGCCGTGGCCCCTCACGCGGTGAGCTTATTGTTAATACGGGATGACAACGGCCTTCAAAAGCCAGTCTATTACGTGAGCAAGTCGCTACAAGAAGCTGAGGTCAGATACTTACCTTTGGAGAAGGTCATACTAGCTGTGGTCCATCCTACGCGAAAGCTTCCCCATTACTTCCAAGCCCACACAGTGGTTGTCCTAACTCAACTACCCTTAAGGTCCGTACTTCGGACTGCTGATTATACCGGGAGGATCGCCTTATGGCACACAATCCTGGGAGCTTTTGACATCAAGTACATGCCTCGGACCTCCATAAAGGGCCAGGTCCTAGCTGACTTGGTGGCCGAATTCACTGAACCACCAGTAGAAATTGTAGCCGAGGATCGAAACATGGGTGGAAAATCGGTTGGGATAGTCTCCATGCTAGGACCCCCATGTTGGAAGGTGTACGTCGATGGCGCAACAAATCAAAAAGGATCCGGAGTAGGGCTGGTCCTAATATCTCCTGAGAAGGCAATCATTGAGAAATCCTTGAGACTGGGATTCTCAGCCACGAATAACGAAGCCGAGTACGAGGCCTTGTTACAAGGAATGGCCATGGTGCAGAAAATAGGAGGAAAAGCAGTAGAGGTGTTCTCGGACTCAAGACTGGTAGTGGGCCAGGTAAGGGGAGAGTTGGAAGCCAGAGAAGCAAGGATGCAAGCGTACTTAAGCCAGGCTAAACGCTTGCAGTCAAACTTCGACTTGTTCAGCTTGTCACATGTCCCCAGAAGTGGCAACACCCATGCAGATTCATTGGCCTTGCTCGCTACCTCCTCGGCAAAGGGTCTACCTCGAACCATCATTATCGAGCATCTGGATAGAGTAAGAGAGGTGGCAATTGGCATGGTCCCTATCTATGAAGTTAGAGTGGGTCCCAGCTAGATGGACCCCATAGTGAGGTTCCTCAAAGATGATACCCTACCTGAAGAAAAGCCAGAGGCTGAAAGAATACGAAGAAGCGTTTCTCGGTTCTGGTTGTCCGAGGACCACAAACTGTACAAGTGCTCCTACTCTGGGCCATATTTACTATGTATTCACCCAGAAGCAGCAGAATTACTGCTTGAGGAACTGCACGAGGGGATCTATGGGAGTCACACAGGGGGAAGATCTCTATCACACCGAGCCCTTACCCAAGGATATTGATGGCCGGGGATGCAGAAAGAAGCCCTGGAGTATGTTAAGAAATGTGACTAGTGCCAAAAGTTTGCCCCAAATATTCATCAGCCTGGAGGAGTCCTTAACCCTTTGTCCAGTCCATGGCCGTTCGCCCAGTAGGGCCTGGATATTGTAGGCCCTTTTCCCAAGGCAGTCGAGAACAAGAGATATATGTTGGTCGGCACAGACTACTTCACCAAATGGGTTGAAGCCGAGCCACTGGCCAACATTAGAGATGCGGATGCCAAGAGGTTCATCTGGAGAAACATCGTTACACGATTCGGGGTCCCTCGAATCCTCATTTCAGATAATGGCCTCCAATTTGACAGCAAAGCCTTCAGAAGATATTGTTGCGAACTGGGGATCACAAATAGGTACTCAACTCCAGCTTATCCCTAGGGAAATGGGCAGGCCGAGGCTATCAACAAGGTCATAGTCAATGGGCTTAAGAAGAGACTGGATGAAGCCAAGGGAAGATGGGTAGAGGAGCTGCCACATGTCTTATGGACTTACCGGACTACCCCACGACGGTCAACAGGAAAGACACCCTTTGCCATGACTTATGGAGCCGAGGTTGTTATCCCTCTAGAGACAAGCTTCCCAACGCTGAGGACTAGCTCCTTCACTCCAAGCAATAACGATGAACTGCTAGGGAAGAGCCTAGACCTGATCGATGAACGAAGAGAAAAGGCGGTGATCCAGTTGGCCTACTACCACCAGAAGCTTAAGCAGGGACATGATGCCAATGTGAAGCTGAGACCATTGGCACCAGGAGACTTAGTGTTGAGGAAAGTCGTGAGGGCTGCCAAGAACCCATCCTGGGGAAAGCTGGGTCCTAATTGGGAAGGACCATACCGAATTACCGCAGTAGTAGGAATAGGTGCATACTACTTAGAAGACTTAGATGAAAAAGCTGTACCTCATCCATGGAATGTAAATAACTTGAAAAAGTATTATTATTAACAAAGGCATTTCTCTAATTCAAATTTTTAAGTCCATTCCGATTACATGTCTTATGTTTTGGCAACCATCTAAGTGTTAGACAGAACCAAGGTCTTGCATGGTCCTCAAACTCAAACCTATGGGGAAACTAGCTACTTCAAGAAAAATCTAAGTACTAGACAGAACCAAGGTCTTGCATGGTCCTCGGACTCAAATCTATGGGGAAACTAGCTACTTCAAGAAAAATCTAAGTACTAGACAGAACCAAGTTCTTGCATGGTCCTCGGACTCAAACCTTTGGGGAAACTAGCTACTTCAAGAAGAATCTAAGTACTAGACAGAACCAAGGTCTTGCATGGTCCTCGAACTCAAACTTATGGAGAAACTAGCTACTTCAAGAAAAATCTAGGTACTAGACAGAACCAAGGTCTTGCATGGTCCTCAGACTCAAACCTATGGGGAAACTAGCTACTTCAAGAAAAATCTAAGTATTAGACAGAACCAAGGTCTTGCATGGTCCTCGAACTCAAACCTATGGGGAAACTAGCTACTTCAAGAAAAATCTAAGTACTAGACAAAACCAAGGTCTTGCATGGTCCTCAGACTCAAACCTATGAGGAAACTAACTACTTCAAGAAAATCTAAGTGTTAGACAGAACCAAGGTCTTGCATGGTCCTCGGGCTCAAACCTATGGGGAACCTAGTCGGTAGCTAATTGTTTCCTTGAGGTCAATAAATTTTTGGAACATACTTCTAAACACACTTGCATTTTAAAAGTATGGGATCTAAAAGTTTGTCTTTTTAAGTAATACACGCTTAGCATTTTTAAACCCGATGTAATAACCAACTCATGAGAGATAGAACTTATGTTATAAGGTCATTGCGTTTTATAGTCCGTTCAGCAAAAGCAGGTCGTAATAAATAGAGTGGCCCAATTGCTAAATCACAGTCTAGGAGGAAATTATCATTATGGACTTTACATTTTTAGGTTGCTGTTTCAAAAATGGAAAACAAATCACACTGATGAGACTGTTTAGCTAATAGTCGAAGCACAAGTTATATAAATAACAAATAATCAAAACACAAGTTATGTGAATAAACAAAACCCATCATAGTGACAATTAACACACAAGGAACAAAGTGCATATATTCAATCCAAGTGTTCCATTACAACAATCAAAAAAAAAGAAAAAAAGAAAGAGGCTGAGGCAGGCTTGTTTTAAAGCTAGCTATAAAAAATAAAAGGGGAGAAAGTCTATCAGAATGGCAGATTCACAATATTGTTCCAGCAGCGATCGAGCCAATATGGACAGTACCAGCGATGAGAAAGAGGAAGAGGCGGAAGCGCCTGAATTGGTTCCCATCTGCTAAGGCTACTCTGAAGCGTACGCTTATCCAGAAGCTAATATCTGTACTCCTAAAAAATCGTCCTCCAGAAGTCTCGTCAGCTGCTCGCAATGACGAAGATGGCCTCCTTTCTCTCCTAACTGCAAAATGTCCCACTATCAGGGCGAGATCTAAACCTTGCCGCACCAAAAGTTTGATGCAATCTACGCCTGCTACGGCTCCTGGCTGAAGGAGGAGGGTTTTCTTTCTTGCCCGGTTGAAAGGTAGCAAAATCTTTGGCCTCTGCTTCCTTCGCCTCAGCTGCGGCAGCAAGGATCTAGGCAGCATTCTTAGTTCCAGAAGGATTGAGAACTTAGAGTTCCTGCAGAACTCAGGAGTTCGAAGACATGAAAGAACGATCCTCCCAAGTTGCCTTATATATAGCAGGCGAAATCTAGGGGAACTTAATTCGCACGAAATTCAAAGGAATGATTACAAGTGAAATAAGTTCTGTCCAATTTCCAAGGAAACCCTCAACCGTTAGATCTACGTTACTTCATAAAGGCATTAATGACGGCGCGCCTCGTGTACCAAAGCGCCAAGAGCGTGCCTTGGGCAGGTGAAAAGACTCTAGCATTGACGGAGGACAAGACATGATGAGCCATGATGAAAGGCCCGAGGACATCAAAACCCTCCTCTCCGTCCGAGGAGCCGGACAGCAGGATTTTGAGGGGCTATTGTGGGGTCAATGAATCTGGCTACCCCGGCCCACTTTATACTAGGCCCAAGGCCCACGCCGAGGAGGAAGAGACGTCTGAGGACCAACGGAGAAAGTCCTAAACTACCAAGAAGCATCACCGAGGACAATCATGTCCTCGGCGAACCGAGATCATAGAAAGGAAGGGCAACACGCCATCGAGGGCGGTTTTGTAGAGCGTCCCAAGAAAGAGGACAAGTTCCGTGGGTCAGCCATGGGAGCCTGGGGGAGCAATTCAGGGAGAAGCTGTCACCTCCACATTAAATGCCCACAACTAACGTTCTGGCCGCATTAATGAGGAAATGACCCCTGAACAGTGCCGCTTTGGTTGCTGCAACTCACAAAAGGTTTGGGACGGCGACTGATGGGATAAACACTCAAGTAGTGACCTGCACGATCAACAAATGGAGGGCCAAGATCAACCTAAAGAGGGTATAAAATGTAAAGAGGTCCTCCAAAGAAATGATTGGAGATTGGAAGTAGAAAACACTGTAGCAACCTGTATCATCTTTGTAACCTCTGTATCCAAGCACTGAGGAAATAATAAGAACAAGAAAGCTCCTCGGACCAACGTCCAGGACAGATTCTAACACTTAAGGCCCGTTTTCTTGCTATTCAATTTACCCATAACCATGTTTATTCGTTGCTATCCTCACTAAGGCCTAGCTCTTAAACCCATCCTCTACAAATTTATTGTTTAGGGCTAGTTGGGCCTGAATCCACTTTTCTAATAGTAGAAGTGCTCAGACCCAGTCCCTACAATAATAATAATAATAATAATATGTAATAACAAATTTGTACATCAATTCATTTAAGACAAGCTAATTTCTTACTCCCTTGCAAAAATAAAATAGTTTCCCTCCCCTCGGTAGATATGTCGGGGATTTATACGCACCCAAAGATTTGTTTGAACTCTGTTGGCATATTCTCAATAAGAAATATTATGATAGAAAGATGGCGTAAATGCACTTTTAGTCTCTACGTTTTGACCCGATTTCTATTTTGGTCCCTACATTTTATTTTTACCACTTTCAGTCCCTAAACCAATTAACGCGTGATATTTAAGTCCTTACCGTCACCCAACTAACAGAAAATGCTGACGTGGTTGACGGCACAGTAAAATAATAATTGAAAAATCTATTTTATCAATAAAAAATTGCCACGTTCGAATTTAAATTAAAAAAATTAATTTATTAAATGAAAAAAATTAAAAACAACGGTGCTTGTGTTCTTGATACGGTGCTTCGGTTCATGGGTTCATTAGATACACAAGCACCGTACTCTTTTTCTTTTTTGTTTTCTTCTTTCTTTTTCTTTTTCTTCCCTAGATCGTTCTCCGCCTCCATTCTTTCCTTTTCTTCTTTCTCCCTCAATCTTGGTGCTTTTTGCTCAAACCCAAACCCAAACCCATATGCCTCAAGCTCCTCTCTCAAATCAATGGGTCTCTCTCTTTGACATTTTTTTTTGTGGGTTTATGTGCATATGGTGTTGCCGACTTGCCATGGTGAGGTGGAGGGCGTGGGTTTGTGGGGATTGGCGAGGTGGAGGTCTGAGTTTGTGGATCGACGTGGTGGAGGGTGTGGGTTTGTGGTGATCGGCGTCTGTGGTGGAGTTTTGGTGATGGTACAGATCAGAGTTTGGATCGGTTGGTGATGGGTTGTATGATTGTTCGGTGGCTGGATCGATAATGGTTGGTGGCTGGATTGAAGTTTGGTGGTGGGTTTCAGTGGCTGGATTGAAGTTTGGTGTTGGGTTTCAGTGGCTGAGATTGGAGTTTGGTGGTGGGTTTCGGTGATGGCACAGATCGGAGTTTGGAGGTGGGATTTGTTCACAGATTGGAGTTTGGTGATGGGTTTCGTTCTCAGATCGAAGAGGAATGGCGCCTTGACTAGCTAAGTTTTTTTTTTTTTTTTTAATCAGATTTTGGTGGGGTAGTTTGCTCCGATGGGTTTGTGTGGGTAGTGGATGGGTTTATTGTTTTGGATTTGTGGTGGATAGTTGATGGTTTTGCGGCAGATTTCGGTGGATTTGTGGTTGTGATTTAAGGGCAGTCATGGGTCAGGAAAGAAAATTTTGTGTTTAGGTTTGTGTTCTTGAGTTCTTTGATTTGGGTTGGAGTTCTTGTTTTCATCATGTTCTTCCCGAGTTTTTTTTTTTTTTTTTTTTTTTTTTAATTTTCATTTAGTTAAAATTAATAAATTAATTTTTTTTTAAATTTAAATTCTGACGTGGCAATTTTTTAATGCTAAAATAGATTTTTTTAATTATTATTTTACTGTACCATCAGCCACGTCAGCATTTTCTGTTAGTTGGGTGACGGTAAGGACTTAAATGTCACACGTTAATTGGTTTAGGGGCTAAAAGTGGTAAAAATAAAATGTGGGGACTAAAATAGAAATCGGGTCAAAACGTAGGGACTAAAAGTGTATTTACGCCTAGAAACATATATTAATAGTACTTTTGCTTTTTTTTTTTAATTATGTAATAAATTATTTTAAGAAAGTTTTGACACAATTTTTATAAAAAATATAAAAGAGAAATATTATATTCACAACAAATCTTAAATGGTAGATTGTTATTGGTTGTTAAGAATAGACAAAAAAGTAATTTAAGTTGTGGATTTAAATTATAACCAATAACAACTTACTACCTATGATTTGTTGTGAAAAATAAAAAGCTGTCAAAAAAATTAATTACTTTTTTTTTCTCATAAAAATTTTCTTATTAAACATATTTCCTAAACCAATGCCCTTAGAACATCCCTTAACTTTCCCCCTCTTTTAAAAAATTAGTTGAATTTCACTTATCTATATCAAAGATACAATGCTGCTTTTTTCTAAAAAAATTAAAATCAAATTAATTGCTTTATCTCTAAGACAAG
>JARYZH020003251.1:0-11701 GCA_030021035.2 Notholithocarpus densiflorus | reverse complement strand
AAGAGAACTTGGAAAGCTGGATCAACTGCGGAGGCTAGGCATTGTAAAGTTCAGAAGAGAACATGGGGTTGCTCTGTGCTCTTCCATTGAAATGCTAAAAAAACTTCGTGCTTTGTCTATAACTTCAATAGAAGAGAACGAGGTCCTCAATCTTGAAAGCCTATCTTGCCCTCCACCATTTCTTCAACGGCTATACTTGATAGGACGTTTGGAGAAGTTACCACACTGGATATCTTCTCTTCATAGTCTGGCCAAGATATCTTTAAAGTGGAGTCAGTTAAGGGATGATCCACTTGAATATCTTCAAGATTTGCCCAATTTGGTACATCTTGAATTTCTACAGGCTTATGAGGGAGAGATATTGCATTTTAAGGCTGGTGGATTTCAGAGGCTTAAGTTTTTATGCCTTGATAAATTGGATGGACTGAAGATGGTAATAGTTGAGCATGGAGCAATGTCTTTCCTTGAAAAACTAGTCCTCCAGCGCTGCAAATTGTTGCACAGCCTGCCATCAGGTATTGAACGCCTAAGCAATCTGAAATCGCTGGAGTTTTATGATATGCGTAATGAGATAATCATGACAATTCGTCCAGACATTGATGGTGGGGATTATTGGAAGGTTGAACATGTACCTGAAATTAACTCTACCTATTGGAGAGATGGTGGTTGGGATGTATTCTCACTATATACATCAATAGAGGGAGAGGGTTCAACCTCAGCAGTCACAAGGAGCCATGAACTTCCACCTTATTGGAAATAATAATTTCTGCTTGCTGTGCTTTTAACATTTTATTATGTTGTATTACATATGACTGTGTAGATTTTGCCTAATTATCATGAATGAGCTTCTGCTACTTGTTTTCCTTCTTGAAGAATTGTAATGTATCATGAACCCGTGTCCTGGTGACTAGTTCTGAGAATTCTATCAATAAATGTTGCTAGTTCAACTTCTTGTTTGCAACAACAATTATTGATGTTGCAATCATAATTTTAAATAATAAAAAAAGAAGAAGAAAATATCTAAATTTGAAATTTTCTATGAAATTCTTCCAGTTTTAAAGTAGTTATATGTTGGATCAATCGATCTCACTATTTGTTTTTCAAATTACAACAGACTAGCATGTTTTGCCAAATAATCTAGCGAAAAGCATTCTGCTTATAAACTTTAAAAATCGTAGATATAAATACAAAGGACAAAACTTCTCTTCAAATTTTGATGCGGGTGGAAAGCAGCAAAAGACAAAACACGTTTGCTTTTGAAGAATAGTCTCTGTTAAATGTATGATTATTAGCAACGCGATGTGTTATACCATGTTGTATATGCTAGAGTGAATGTGGAAGGGGAAGCATAGAAACACAAGGGTTACGTGGTTCAGCCTTATCGGCCTACATCCACGGAGGAATCCCTTAAGGGCTGCATCTTTATTATGTAAGAGTGTAGTGCAATAACCTATGTTACAATGAACCTTAACATGAGTATATATAGCCAACTAAACCCTAGACTACTAGTACAAGTAGGATTAGGATTGGGCTTGGGCCTATTACATTGGGCTAATATATGTCTAGTATATATCTCTAACACCCTCCCTTAAACTCAAGGCAGAAGCTCGATGAAGACTTGAGGTTGGATAAGCATGAGAAGATCACTTGAAGATGTCTTGAAGAACGCCTTTGAAGAAATCACAATGAAGAATGTGCCAATTAACCAATTTTGGAGCTTCAAATGAAGAAACGGAGTCCAAAATTGGAATCTACGCGAAAAACTAGGCAAGATAAGCCCTTTCAGAAATTTTGACTTTTGGTCAAAGGTCAACGCAAAAAGTCAAAGTCAACTGGTTCAGGCTTAAAGTCAGCGGATACATGGTCCGGGTCGGTTCCGGGTTTCCTGGTCGGGTCATTATGACGTGTCACTGACATGGCCTAGGGCGTGCATGGAATGCTGATGTCACCTGATGACATCAGCATCTGTCCTTCGGCGCGTGGAAGGCGCGTGACGGCAAGTTCCGGCGCGTGGTGACGAGACAGATACCCAAGAGGCGCGTGTAGGCGCGTGTGACCTCTTATGATTACCAGATTCTCAGGCCAAGTGGATCGGGGGACGAAAAGGCCGTCTTGACGGCGCGTGTGGCTGAGATCCGAGCTGGGAGTCGAGAATCTTCGGCGGCACGTGTGAGAGTTCCAGTAGTCGTTGTCCGCGCGTGGTGGTGCGTGCGGCTGCCGTTGTTGGTCGGGTTCCTGGGTTTTAGTCGCGATATGCCGTGGAGCACGTCTTTCTTGTTGGTTTCATTAGGCAAAGGCTTGATGTGCACAGATCTGATAGGGAGAGGGCTTGGATGTTGGATTTTGACACAGCACAGAGCCATGGTGGCTACGAGATGCCGTGGAGTCTAGATCCAGCAGACAAACATGTGTGACTTCTGATGGTGATGTGCACGTGAGAATCTTCTTTGCTTGCTAGAGATGTTTGTTTGATGCCAAGAACGAAGTTTGGCTCTGATACCATGTTAAATGTATTATTATTAGCAACACAATGTATTATACCATATTGTATATGCTAGAGTGAATGCGGAAGGGGAAGCATAGAAACACAAGGGATACGTGGTTCAGCCTTATCGGCCTACATCCACGGAGGAATCCCTTAACGGCTACATCTTTATTATGTAAGAGTGTAGTGCAATAACCTATGTTACAATGAACCCTAACATAAGTATATATAGCCGACTAAACCCTAGACTACTAATACAAGTAGGATTAGGATTGGGCTTGGGCCTATTACATTGGGCTAATATATGTCTAATATATATCTCTAACAGTCTCGGATCCATAAGGGTCCTTGAATACAAGGATAAAGAGTCTAGAATCCACCAGAAAATTGAGGAAAAACTCGTAATTTTATTAAACTCAATTTAAATTGTTCCAAAATTTTTACAAAGGAGACCTATTTAAATGCTTCATAAAACATGACAAACAAGAAAATAGATTCTAAAACAAATCTTAATTAATACCAACCCATAATAGGAACCAAATTTGACCTAAAGAGTATTAAAAACACCTAAAAAACAAGGAAATAATAACCTAGACCTAAAATAACGATAATTACATAAAAATACCAAAATTAATGAAATTATAAAAATTAAATTGTAGATTTTGTCCTACATCAAACCTCTCAACTTGAAAACAACTCGTCCCCAAGTTAATAATTGAGATATGAAATCTTCTACACCAAGAGAATAAATACTTAGAACACTTCATATTCTTTGTCTTCTTGCCAAACTTGAAAGTCATCAATTGAGTAATTTGAAATTCTTTTTCTTCAGTCTTCATGCAATTGACAAAATTCATTGAATAAGAGTTGATGATTGAATCAAATCTTTCAATCCCAATAAAATCAATAAACTTTGGTTTGGTGTCTCCCACCAATATAAAAGAAACTTGAGTGGAGAAATCAACTTGATGGTCTTTACCATCTCGACTTCAAGATCTTTCTCTATAATAGGATCGTCTTTAATCTCCTCCACAATCTCAATTTCATGATCCTTTTCTATAATGAGATCTTCATGAACTTCCTCGTAAACTTCTATATTTTCATATGAACTTGGATGTGATAATTTTAGTTTTGTGGTTGGTCTTTCATGTTTTAAACATATTCTCTTCCATATGAATATACAAATTTATAATTAACACTTGTATAATATAGTATATCATAATAATCATGTAGAAACCATAAATCAGCTAACAAATTTTTCATTCATTGCCAAGAGCGAATTGGATGCTTGCCTCGGCGATTTCTATCTATTTAAATGTCCTCCTGCCATTCTTCTACTTCACTATTCAATTTATTAAACGCAAGTCATAATTTTTCCTCATCACAAATCTTCCAAAAATTAAAATACTCTTCCAAATCAAAAGGCCATTCAATAAATTCCAACTTACTCATCATCCCATTAAAGAATGGAAGTTTGCTCTATACTGGGTCAGACCTGTTCTGGTAGGTAGAATATTAACAATGTTTTCTTCTAAAAATTCACTTAGTGTATAAAACATTTGTGAATGTTTAGACCCCAATTTTTATCAACAACCAAATACAAGCTTATATTTAAACAATATATGTGCGGAATATGAAATATAAGCAATACCCAATTTAACAAACTACTCTAAGCCATTAATTAATCACAACCAGCAGAAATTAAAAGCTAAGAGTAAGGGAAAAAGAGATGCAAACACAAGATAACATCGGCACGTGTTATTAAAGAGGAAACCAAAGAATTCGGCAAAAAACCTCTCCGTCGCCCTCTAAGCGGTAAATGGTCTACTAGAAAATCAGTTGGGATACATGAATAACAATAGACCCTCCAAGCCTAATCTACCCGATACACCTAAGCCCTCCAAGCTTCTTTCTCCAACAAGGTAACGTCGAACCGTGTCTTTCCTAGCTTTCCGGATCCCGCAATTAGCCCATTGCATCAACCAATATGAATTGGTTCTCTCTTGAACTGCTTCCCAAACACCAAGAACCTTCTCACTACTTTGAATTTGGTGAGATAAGGATTTGGTTTATGATCTTCTCATGAGTATGACAATGGAGAGGGTGAGAGTAGAGAAATTTAGAGAATCAAGTGTATAAGATTGTGGACGAATCAATCTTGTTTTTCTCTAAGATTTCACTCTCAAAATTCTCTCTAGAAGCTCTCTACATTTCGTGGGTATAAGGGTATTTATAGTAGAGTTTGAGATGGAATGTGAAAAGACATTTTTTAGCAAAACAGGGTGCACTAGCGAGTCACTTCGTGAATGGGATGAGTCGCGAGTTCCAGTCGCCAGTTACCAGACTAGGCCAGACTGTACTTTTTGTCCTGTAGTGATCCAGTTAGCCTGACTCTTCAACTTCCTGCATGCTTCACATGTGTGCTTTATTTTGGCAAGTCACCACTCGCGAGTCAATCGTGAGTCACCTTTTTGTTGCACACTCTTGATCAAATCTTCACACTCTCTCACACACAACCCTTACATTATTCCCATCTAAATACAAGGTTTCTATATACTGAATTACAAGCAAATTTGACACGAAATAAAGCCAACACATAATTGAATAAATTCAACTTTACATCTTCGTTCATTATGCTTCATAGAATTATGTTTGTGTTGAAGTTGTTTGTTTATTTATATGTTCTCTTTATTTTTGAATGCTCATCTACTCACTATTTTACTCATACGTATAAATAAATATCTTTGATAAATTGATGTGCTGAACATTGGATAGGTTATCTTCCTCCAATATCCCCCACTTGAATTTTCTAGCGTAGTTATTGCCTTCCTAAAGTAAACATAACTTAGAAGCCTCCTCTCGAAGCAGTAACTACAGCTAAGTGTTCACTGATATTGGTAATCCACGAGTCATTTGGAAAGGAAGTGCAAGGTCTGGTAATGCATTAAGTCAAATATATATATATATATATATATATATTTATAGGAAAAGCTCAGAGAAAGTTAAATTATAATTCCAAATCACAGTCTAATTTTGCATCATATGTCTAGATTTATGTAAGAACTACACCATAATTATCATTTCAGGTATTCAATTAAAATCTGAAATTGGAGTCTAATTTTGCTTCATGTATCTAAATTTAAGTGGGGAACAGGTTATAATTAAAAGTTTTCTTGATTTTGTTGTCAAACATGAAAACCAAAGAGACTACAATTTTTATACCAATGAAATGCATGATTTAAGTATTCAATTTTTTAGAAAATACAAAATACTGAGAATGAGAGAAAGGGGAGAGAGCCGTAAAGGGCACTATGAGGGAAAGAGAGGGTCCATGAGGCAGAGAGAGATTTGAGAGCCGCCACAATGTGATGTAGGACAGAATCTAGAATTTAATTATTGTAATTTATTAATTTTGGTATTTAATTTGTAATTTTCGTTATTTTAGGTTTAGGGTTATTATTTCCTTATTTTTAGGTGCTTTTAATGCTTTTTAGGTCAAATTTGATTCTTGTTATGGTTAGGTATCAATTAGGAGTTATTTTAGAATATATTTTCTTGTCTATCAAGTTTTACGGAGCCCTTAAATAGGTCCCTAAGTCTGCACACGTTTTTTGAACAATTATTCAATCAATAAAATTCAGATTTTTGTCTTTTTATTTTTTGGTGGATTCCAGACCCTTTCTCCTTTTAGATTCAAGGACCCTTGAGGATTCAAGAACTCTTGAGGATTCAAGGAACCCTCGTGGATTCGAGGTTATTTTCAGAAGCAAACATGTTTTGTTTCTTGTTTTCTAGAGGTAGACATATTCTGCTTCTTGACACTTCCACATCCCGCATCACAATGTTAGATAATCCCCCAGTGGTGGCCCTCAAATCTCTCACTACCTTATGGACCTTCTCTTTCCCTCATAGTGCCCTTTATGGCTCTCTCCCCTTTCTCTCATTCTCATTATTTTGTATTTTCTAAAAAACTAAATACTTAAACTA
This sequence comes from Notholithocarpus densiflorus, assembly GCA_030021035.2. Taxonomy (NCBI): domain Eukaryota; kingdom Viridiplantae; phylum Streptophyta; class Magnoliopsida; order Fagales; family Fagaceae; genus Notholithocarpus; species Notholithocarpus densiflorus. The sequence goes on along the minus strand of JARYZH020003251.1, from coordinate 5,229 downwards.
GTGCATTTCATCGGTATAAAAATTTTGTTATTAAAATAATTAATATATCTTATAATATTATAATCTATAAATGTACCGGATTAATATACTACTATTTATCATCTATATCTATATATATCTAAAAGCTGAAATGTAGCATTTATTGTTGCTATGCTCCAATTGAGCCACATCAGCGTCCACGTCATTATCAATTTTTTTTCCACTTTTCCTATAATTTTTTTTAACATTTACTTATTTTTTAAATATTTACACTTTCTCCAACGTTTCTCTATCCCTTACATTTTCATCTCCCCACTACCCTCTACCTTAATATCACTCTTCATCTTTCCCTTCATCTTTTTTTTTTTTCTTATTTACACTCTCTTACTATAAATTTGTCATTCTCTCTTCCATTCTTTACATACTTTTCCCTCACAAAAAAAGGCTCTCTCTCTCTCTCTCTCTCTCTCTCAATTTTTTGGTGGATTTTTTTATTTTTTTTGCATCTCTGCTTTAGGTTGATAAATTGTTGTATTCTTTAGAACTTTATATTGAGCTGATGTGATTTAGTTTTGTGATTTAAGTTTTTTTTTTTCTCTCTTTAATTGTTAATTTTATTACATGTGTTTTTCTTTAAATTCTTAGTTTGGGTTGCTTTGAATTCACCTATTTAGTTGTTCTATATATGTTATGTTATTTTTGTACAACATGACATTTGTTCTATGAAGTTCCTTTTAGACTTGATACTTTATCTTTTCATTTTTTTTTTCTCCTCATGTGCAGTGATTGACTTCTAACAAAAACTATTCTATTTATATATTTAGAAATCTATTTCTTCTTAATTCCAATAGTTTAAATTTTGTATGGGCCATAAGGAACAAAGGGATCCATAATGCATTCATGTTCTCTTCATATCATGATAAATTTGAGTAGTTGAATAGTATTGTTGTTTAATTTACCTCTACTACATATATTTTCTTGAAAACTACATACCATTGATTGTAACACCAAATGGATATTTCAAAGTTCATTTGCACGATTACTTTGTTGTGTGGTGAGTTGAAACATTGTTGAGTAATGATGTACGTTAGATTGTATGTGTAGCCTCTTGACTTGCAAAGGGTAAATACTGATTTATGCTAAGCTTTTGTTATTGGTATTCTTTAGAGCTATAATGGTTGATAGGTTTAATAAGGCTCCATTAATTTATGCGAGGCTTCAATCTCACCCAAATGACAAGTAATAAAACAAAATAATTCATGTTCAGCTTTCAAGTTTATTCTTTTTATAATTAAAAAAAAATGCTTTGCTTTTTGGTAACCACAAATTTGTTTTGTTAACTCAACATCATAAAGTAACTTTAATTTAGTTATATGGATAGGGTTATGTTATCCAATTGCATTATAAAGAATATAATATTATTCTATTACATAGCATGATTTGGATAATTTTATCATATAAGAATTTTACATAAGTTACATAGACAATAGTAAAACAATAATAATAAAAATAAAAAATATATATATTTATGAGATAACTCTAAAAAAATTATCATGCGCAACGCACGGGTCTGCGACTAGTTTAATTTAATTTATAGATAAAATTAATATAACATGTATTTGGTTGTACTTGTATTTCATTAGATGTTTTTTATTCATTGAGGTTTGAATGATTGTTTTTAAATTATTAGTATTTTTTTTTTATCTTAGTCATTATACTTTGCTCATTTCATAGTTGATTAAAGATATTAAATCTTTTTGTCAATTTTGTCTCATAACTGTTTAATTTTAATTAAATACACTTTTTGTAGCATATATTGAATTATAAAGTACTTAACTTGTATATTGATTATTAAATTGTATGCATTACTATATTAGATTTTATAGTGAAAAGTTAGTCCTCTAATTTTATGTTTGGCCCTCCCCAAAGATAAATTTCTGACTCCGCCACTGCCATCCCCCCAACTTCAGCCTAGCCTCCCACCACTGTTATATACCGCTTGAAATACTATCGGTAGAGGTATTATTAAACAACAAAAAATGGCATCAAATATGATTTAGCTTTTGTTATTTTTGGTTGATTGTTATTAATTTAGGTATTTGGTTTATTGGTTTTGAATAAGGTTGAGTGATGAAGAAAAGAATGGCACGATTAAAGATATCTGAAACCCATTTTAGCAATCAATTTAATATGATATGATTGAATAGATAACCTAATTTTACTTATATATTATATTATTTTTAATTTCTGACATTTTTTTTTGAATAATCCTTCATAGGTTGTTATTGTTGTACTAAAGTGTGAAACAACCTAGGCACAATTTGATGACATGGCCATCGGGTGATGCCTTAGGCCATGCAATATCTAATATTATCATTTTCATCATTTGCCCTTTCTAATAGTGTTTTCTATAATAGTCTTTAAAAAAAATAATGTTTTCTATAATAATGAATTGAAAAATTACATGAGTTTTGCCTTTGTCTTCTTTGGCTCCCATACCTTCTCAGTTGGCAAAGGATAATGGTTCTGCATTTATTAGAGTATTACATCTACACTTTTAAATATAGCTTTCTATTAAATTGTTCATCTCAGCATTTGGATGTTGTACTTATTTTGTACTTATTGCTTCTTTGAGTGTGTTCTATATTCAGTACTTATTGCTTCTTTGAGTGTGTTCTATATTCAGCAATTATTGTTACTTTTTTCTCCCCTAATCTAGGTGCTCCAAGAACTCTTTTTGGTCTAAATTTCTACACAGATCTGCCAATTAGGTATGTCAAGACTTCATTTGCAAATTCTTCCTTTTTGGTCTAAATATTTAGAACTATTACTTGAAACATACATGAGATAGGAAATGCTATGGATTGTGGAGCTTAGGTGATTTAGATATTGTCAAAAAGGCAATTGTAAGGCTTGAGTTGTTTGTAATCTATATATCTAAAAGTTGAAACGTAGCGTTTAATGTTGCTGCGCTCCTGTTGAGCCACATCAGTGCCACATCAGTGCCACATCATCAACCTATTTTCAATATTTTCTCTCTCATGTTTGATTATTTTTCTCCTTATTAATTTGCCACTTTACAATTATACATTCTCCAACATTTACTTACTTTTACCTTTCTATCTCCCTACTACTCTATAGTCTATACCTTAACCTTACAATTTCTCCATCCTTTCATCTTCCTTTTATTTTGACTCTTATCTTCTTTTTCATTCAATCCATATTTTGCTCACACAAAAAGGTGAATACTCTCTCTCTCTCTCTCTCTCTCTCTCTCTCTCTCTCTCTCTATATATATATATATATTCTTTCTTTTATTGGATGTTTAATTCTTTAGATTGATGAATTTTTATGTTTAACTCTACTTTAGGTTGATATGATTTGGTTATATTTTAATTTTTTATCTTTTTAATTTTGTTTTCTTTGTTTGTTACGTGTTATCCTATGAAATTACAGAATAATTTAATGTTATTCTATTACATAACATAACTTGCATAATTTGGTGTTTACAACTATACATTTTCTTTTGAATATTTTTCTATTCATCTTCTTTTATATAATTTTTTTATTTGTCTCACATTCTCTTCCAATAAAAATGATTGTTCTCTCTCTCTCTCTCTCTCTCTCTCTCTCTCTCTTCACACAAATTAATTCTTTATTGCAACTCTATTTTAGATTGATGATTTTTTTTTTTTTTTTTTTTGTCTCTACTTTTGGATGATACACTTTGGTGGTATGTTTTTTGAGTTATTTATCACATGTACTCTCTATCCCTTATAATTTTGGTTTGAGTTAATTTTTAGATATTTTAGAAGTGAGATGATTATGTATTTGAACGTCTCTATAAATTATTTGAGTAATATTAATTGTAAATTTGTGATAAGATTTGGTTATCATGATAATTTTTTTAAGAGAATGAGAAATTCAAATAATTAATTTTGGAACTTAAAAATTTAAGTTGTAGAAAAAAAAAAAAAACCATAACACACTATACAAAAGTTTGAATAATACAAATCACTTGAAAAAAGAATAGTATTTCTATATTTTATCTCAAAAAAAAAAAAAATAGAATAATAGTTGTATATTCCCACGCATTGCGTGGGTCTGCGACTAGTGAAATTAACAAACAATCAAAATACCTTCTAGAGTTGCAAAATTGCCACATCATCGGCAAGCCAACAGTGTCTTAATGCCCAAAAACGTATGCCCACCCAGAGAGATTGGACAATGAATTGAAACTTTGCCAAGCATGGAACTGAAAGAAAGAGAATTGGTTTCTTTGGGATCTTCCCCAACCCCCCCCCCCTGTCTCTTCCCTTTTGAAGCATTGACAGGAATATAAAAGTGACCATTAGTAATATATAACTAATTAGGTAGAAATTTTAATATGCATCTATTTTTTAAGAAATAATGTAACTAACCGTAAAACACCTCTATGTTCTTTAACTATCAACTTAATAACAAAAATTTTTGATGATAAGGCAGTTTAGGCAGCACACCAAGAAGTTCTAATTGCACCAGAAGGACCCAATAATAAACTTCTCAATTGTATTCCACTTTACTTTTGACATTTTAACCTTCCATTATCTTATTGATTAGTAATATAGTATACGTGAATTGTTGCATTGTAGATCCAGAAGATATCCCAAATGCCCAAAAGCCACCTGGGATAGGACACAAGGAGAAATCTCATGCTGTTTAGGAAAAGAAGAAGACATTATTCGGAATTTTTAGTTTAGCTTATTTGGCTTATGACGTTGTCTATAACTATTTTGTGTGGGTTATTACACTGTGAAGAACTATTTTATGTGTTTTATGACATCTGAATATTGAAAATGAAATTTTAAAAATTAATAGATTCAGATTAGGTTATTAAAATTTATGACTTTTGTTAATGGATTTGTCACATGGCCTATGTGCAAGGTTCCAGTAAGTTCACTAATGAACTTGTGTAATATTTGATAGAGTGTGCATCATCTATTATTAGTTTTGGTATACTAAACTTTGGTTGAAACAAAAATACTATATATGGTTATGCAACACAACAGAGGTTCACTATAATATGCTTGAAAATATTTTATGATAATTGAATTTGTTTTATTGGTGATTATTAAAGCTTAATTTTGCTCAAAAGATGGCCTACATAGTCAACTAATTTTGAACTTGGTTTAAGTTCATGGCAAATGTTTATAATTTTTTGGCGAAAAACCCATTTTCGTCCTTACATTTTCATGCGATTCCCACTTTGGT
>JARYZH020003250.1:0-11702 GCA_030021035.2 Notholithocarpus densiflorus | reverse complement strand
GCAGAGTGTTGAGAGGAAAGTACAGGAAGAAGTGAGAGTGAGAGTGGAAGAGGAGCCGGGCGAGAGCTCTTGAGCTCTGCTCACAAGCATGTCTTGCTCTTTGGTTACTGAGTTCAAACTTCAAAGGGTTTGGAGATATTGAAGGGTTTATCTATCTTATCTTAATTTGCAAGAATGTTTGATTGAGGAACAAGAATTTTTTGTCCAAATGGCCTCACTTTTGAACTCTAGGCCCAAAAGGAGGAAATGATAGGATGGACATAAGACATTGAACCCAATATTGGGACAGTGAGACAATATTTTGGAGTTGAGCCCACGAAAAATGCTACATTTCAAGTTACAAAATTTCCAAACTAGGCCTTGGTTTTTGTTATATGAGATTGAAAATTTTAGTATATATCTATTTTTTATTACTCAGCATTCACATTAGTGCATGTAAAATGGTATAGGGTAATAATTTTGCATATTTAAGTTAAAATATTATCCACATTAGTCAATCTTAAATATACATCGTTATATAGGTTCCAGTTAGCTCAACTGATAAAGTTTCTGATGGTTGAATAAGAGATTTGGGGTTCAATCTCCGCCTACACCAAAAATTGATTAGTGTTTTGGTCTGATGATAAAAGAGCTATCATCAAGAGCGGACGCCATAGGTTGAAACTCTCTTAAAAAAAATATACATCGTTATTATTTACATGCAAATCTATTTTTTAATACTTCTTTACTTGTATACACACAAAAAAAAAAAAAAATGAGAGATAATTTGGAAGAGTAATAAAAATTGACAATAAAATAACATTTAAATGAAATGTAGTTTAAATTAGATAATCTGATATGGGTATTTTTAAAAAATAATTGTGTGAAAAAAAAAAAAAAAAGTAAGTTTTTATGTTAAAATGCACATAAAGTCATGTATCACGTATGCTCTTTACGTGGATATAGAAAGCCATGTATCATGTATTCACGTATGCAAAATCTTTTATTTGCTAGTGCTTGCAAATGTGTGCATGTTGGTTCAGAACTGAATAGGAACATGGGTTCTCCAACATATATAGAAGTACGAAGTTATCAAGTTTGACTTTTATCAAGTTTCTAATTTTATGATTTTATCCTTACCTTCCTCCTTATTAGAAGTATGATGTTATCAATTGATCACAAATGCATTCTCAAAAAAAAAAAATATATATATTATCACAAATGGCCGTTGATAAATAAATACTAGACTTACTTGTCATGTTATGTAAATTGTAAAGCTCTTTGGTCTATGTCTACAATGACTCAATACTTTTTTTTTTCCCACAACAAATAATTTGGCTGAAGTATGGGCAGTTTTTTTTTTTTTTTTTTGAGAAACTAGTATGGGCAGTTAGATATGGGTTAAACGTAGCATGACATCTAGCTGCCTCTAGGATATAAATTCATTTGTCTGAAAATTGATTTCCAACTAATACTTAATTTGGCTAACCATTAATGGTGTCTTCGAACTGGATATTGCTATTTTGTTTTATGATTGCAGGAATTTGGTGGACTAGGATTAGAACGTCCACCTATGACATGTGTTCCATGAGGCCAACAAGTGTGTGGATGACCTGGCAAAAAAGGGAAGAGATCAAGTGAGCAGTGTAATAGAATGTGACAATTATCTTCTTCTTCTTCTTCTTTTGTATATTATCGTTTTGTTAAGAGACATGATGAATCTAGGCACCTCACGCGAGTGCCTAATGAATGATCCTCTTGTATAAAACTTTTAACTTTATAATAAATAAATTTTCCCTTTTTTGACCAAATGCTTTTTTTAAAAAGGATTTATCTATATAAAAACAATAAGAACGTATTATAGGGTTTTCAAAAATATTGTTATATCTCCCACTTATATAAAATTAGTTAGTAACTTGTACAGTGTACGGAATAGTTTAAAAAAATATGATTTTTTTCTCTATTTTATTTTTTTGTCTAAATTTAATATTTAATAATTATGGTAATTATTAATTGGACATTTATTGATTTTATTTGTATATGGAAGTATGGAATTATCTATTCTACAATTTAAAAAAAAAATATATATATATATATGATATGACAAGATTAAATTAATATAGAAAATGACTTTAAAATATAATTTTTAAAAAAAATATATTAAAATAATGACATATTAAATTGTGAGGCATTCAAAATTTATATGACAAAATACTAAGAGGTAAACCAAAAATCAAACTATTTTGGTTTTATATACATTATTATTATAGATTTAATTGCAAAAACTTGGGTATAGTAAGTGCTATATTTTAAGTTCACAAAACGTTTCAAAAAAAAAAAAAAAGTTCACAAAAAAAAAAAAAAAGTGTCACCAATTGAAATCAGCCACATTATTGTCTTGCTTCTATCGTTCAATGTGGTAAAAATTGCATTATCTTTTTTTTAAAAAAATAATAAAACTCAACCATATGATTTATTAGTCAATACAACTATATATAACTAGATTTAATTGAGAACCTAAGGTACAACCCTAAAGTAACTATAACTAAGATTCTTTTTTTTCTTTTCTTTTTTGTAGATTCCAATTAGCTCAACTGGTAAACTCTTTAAACAAGAGATTTATGGTTCAAATCTCGCCTACACAAAAAACTAATTAGTGTTTTAGATTAATGATGTACAAAAAGCAATTATCATAGAACAAACGCCATAAGTTGAAAATTTATCTTTTTTTATTTATTTTTATAAATTTAATCCAAATTTAATTAATACCAAGTGGATATAAAATTAAGATTTTATCAATTGAGGGAGAATACAGAATTCCTTAGCAAAATATAAAGACACATCAGAGTAAATTATGAAATTCATGGAATGCCAACCTACCTATTGGCGACACAAAAATTAATGAACATTAAAAAAATAAAAATAAAAACATGACTTCAGAGTGTTGACTATTTTGGATAAGCTACAAAGCACAATCAGAAACCAGCTACCATGATTAAAAATTTACAACATTTGATTATTATTGAGTTCACTCTTCTTCGATGTTTCTTCTACTATGTGTGGTCGAAATCGGCGTGGGGGGCTCCTTTACCTAGGAATACCAACTCTTTGACAATTCTTTTTTTTATTTTTTTGATGGCCAAAGAAGGGGGCGGGGTGACCATTGTGACTCAGTGGTTGGGCGTAACCATAGGGGCACCTCCGCTAGAAAATGTTGGATTAAGTTATAGCTACAGTGGTTGGGAGTGACCACAGACCTCACCCTAACCCCACGAGAGAGCTAGTAAACCAGGGGTTAGCTGCAAAACATGACTTCAGAGTGTTGACTATTTTGGATAAGCTACAAAGCATAATTAGATACCAGCTATTAAGGACAAAATTTTCACGCTACATGGCTTTATTTCATTGGCAACCCGCACCACATCAACATTATCATGGATTTTGGGAAAATCTACTTTAAAGCCTAAAAGAGCCCATATTTATACAAAATGATGCCAAAGTCCACAGTCCAAAACTCATGGCGATATTATCTCATCAAAGCCCATGGTTCAAGCTCATGGTACTTCATTTCATTTTCAGCTCATGATCCAAGCTAATGAGTCTCATCGGGGGAATTTTGGGAGTTGTGGTTTGAAGGGCCAAGAAGTATGTTCAGTAAAGCTCTAGTAGTTCAAAGTTGATAAAGGAAAACATGTTGCTTGGCATGTCTTCCCCAATTCCCTAAACTCTGATGGGTTAGTGTGCAATAGGTAGCACCTGGTAAGCCTCTCATATCACATAACACTTAAAATGATAAAACTCTCCATGCTTTTTGCATGAAAATTAATGTTTATCATATAATATAAGTTTAAAAATTTAATTATATTATTATTTTCATCAATCCTAAGAACATGGCTAAATCTATATTAATATCTCATATCTAGCATTAAATGCTTTTTTTACTCTCCAAGATTTGGTCAAAACACAAAGAAACCATAATTACATCTCTAAAATTTTATCAAATATCAACCAACTAGTCTATTACTTACCAAAATTATATTATAATAAAACCATGGGCTAAACATATAATTTTCCAAATGAGGAAACTTAGCCAAAAATACCAGCAACAGCTCCAATAGAAACTGCCTTAACTCTAGCAGAAACTGCAACAGCTCCAGCAGTAGCTTAGGCAGTTGACACATATCCAAAAGTGACATCATCAACCCATTAATGCCTAATCCTAGCAACTACCTACTATACCAAAAGAAGTAAGGATCCCATAAAAGTCCTACTATTTTAAGCCAAATATTTAACCTCTAGTTGCAATACCAGAAATAGAAGGATCCCATAAAAGTTATCTTACCATTTTTAGCCAAACCCATGAATTTAGTGTTGAATCTTTCCTCCAGCAGAAGCTATCATTCAGGTGACATCATCCAGCAGTGTCAGCTACTGCAACAGCTAATGCTGTAGAGTTGATAGCTATGACTAACAACTATAACAGCAGCCCCAGCAGCATTAAAGTCTCAGAATTTCTTCTTTTAGCTAAAAAAAAAAAAACCCAACTAAGGAAATCACTTGTTTTGCCAAAAACCTTTCCTTATTTGCTGATTTTCCTTTCACTAATTCAAACTTAGTTACATACTTGAATCTATATAAAGAGGACCAAGCAACACGCCATTGACCACCATCCATCTCTCTCTCACTCTCTTGTTCTGAAACTTCATCATCTTGCTGCCCATATCTCTAAATATTTCCATACTCCTCCATCTCTCTTACAAAATCCCTCTTCTTAGATAACAACACAACACACATATTACAACACTACTACCCATCTCTCTCACACTCCATTATTCTGAAATATCATCATTTTGCTGTCCATAAACACATCTCTGTCTCTTTCTCTATTTCTCTTACAATGTCTCTTTTCTTAGAAAGCAACATAACTCATGACATAACACAAAAAACCACTCCAACAGCAACTATAAGCTCATGTATTTACTATATTTAACCTTCATATTATCTATCTTACACTTCCATATATTTTACAAACACATTCCTCACAAACTATCCATACATACTTCTTATATATATTTCTAATCTATCTTACAAACACCATATCTCACAAAACATATATATTTCTTACTATCTCCATACATCTTAAAAGATACTAAACACCCTTCCAAAAACATATTACAAAAGCCCTTCTCATTAAAGACATATGAACATCAAATACTAATGCCCTTCTCCTAAAAGGTACAAAGATTTCATATTAAAGTCATTCTTATTGAAGACATACATTTCTAATACTTATGGTGTGTTTGGATACCACTTATTTTGCTGAAACTGAAAAATTATTGCTGAAAGTACTATAAATAAAGGTGAAAGTTAGTTGAAATAGTACAGTAGGGTCCATGAATAGTGTCAAAAAGTGCAGTATGGCCTATGAATAGTAGAAAAAATATGCTGAATAGTGAAATAATTTTAATTTTTCATTTTTACCCAAACGCACGCTTAAAGCTATTATTATAAATCACACAAACTTATAATATTAAAAGCCATTCTCATGGAATGCAATATCACTTATATCTTACTCATCACGGGGAATTTCATTTAAGTGCATAATGGGGACAAACTTAACCAACCTTTGCACACGGTTGGACACATTCTCTCTCATTCCAGTTGCACTCATTTTTCCCCTTCAATCATGAAGTCACCATGAAAGGACTCACAATATCATACCGCATCGCTGGACTCATTTTATCATGCTGCTGAAATGTTGTAAGTCCACTGATGTTATACAATTGGAGCCACAAACTATGAAGATAAATCATTATATTTTTATCTCCAAAATTATACTATTGAGTATATTTTAATTCATTATCTTTGTACCGCTGTACTTATATTATTATGCTGTTGGAATGTTATCAGCTCACAAATGCTATACGGTCGGAGTCACAAATCACATAAAGAATAAAGTGATGCTATACGACTGGAGTCAGAAATATACAAGATAAGTTAATATTTCTCTATCTTCAAAATTACATTATTAAGTATATGTTAACTCGTCACTATTGCAACGCTGGATGCAAACTACCTTAATATTGTCTCACTATTTAATAAGCATAGATTCACTAATGCTTCATTAATGAACATATATAATGATAAATTGAATCTATCTCACAACTAGACATATATTATTTGGACATAAACCACTGCTGGACATATATTATTTGGACATGTATTATTTGGACATGAACCATGACTGGATATAAACTATTTGACATACATTATTTAGACATAGACCATTGCTAGACATACCTTATTATATTGAACATGAACCATGAACCGCAGCTAGATATGGACTATTTTGGACTCATCCCATTACTAGACATATGACACTTAATTAATTACTTTCTAATATTGGACATCACGTAATAAACATAATAATGATGTTCAACTAATCATTTAATCAAAGCTATTCAATTAAATATATAATTTATTTATTTCAACCATTATCATGATTATAAGACTTTGGGCTTTATCTATTAGGCTTAAAAATGCACCGGAAGCCATTGGTCTATGTGTCCCAGTGTCGAGTTCCAAATTGAACTCCTTAAAACAAATCCGGGTCTAGCAGAGTCACACCTCCAATGGAAGACATGTGGCTATGCACAAAAACCGTCTCCGACATTAGCTACCATGATTAAAAATATACAACATTTTATTATTATTGAGTTCACTCTTCTTCGATGTTTCTTCTGCTATGTGTGGTCGAAATTAGCACCGAAGGAGGGGGGTCCTTTAATAGGAATACCAACTCTTTGACATTTTTTTTTTTTTTTTTTTTTTTTTTTACGGCCAAAGAACGGGGGCGGGGTGATCATTGTGACTCACCCCCTGAGCATAACCATAGGGGCACCCCCGCTAGAGAATGTTGGATTGAGCCATAACTACAGTGGTCGGGAGTGGCCACAGACCTCACCCTAACCCCATGAGAGAGCTAGTAAATCAAGAGCTAGCTGCAAGAGGCAATCCCACTCCCTGCTAGAGTTCGAACGTGGGATCTTAAGATAGCAATCACACACCTTGACCATTAGGCCACCCCTCTCGATGGTAACTCTTTAACAATTCAAGTGACTCAATTTTCTAAGCTATATTGATAATAAAAAAAAAATCTAAGCTATTACCAAACCTATTTCACAAAGCTAAGGGAATTATGTTTGACAATATAACTTTGATTTCTTTTTTCTTTTTCCATTTTAACTTACATGTTTGGTTTTTTTTTTTCCTCTAAAAAGATATATTTTTTTTAAAATGATTTATTAGGAAGTAAATTTATACAATCCACATTTTCTATTATTTTTCATCTCTTCAATTTTACATCTTCCCAACCAAACATATATAAGAGAAAATAAAATCTTTTATATCATCCTACTTTTCTATCATTTTCTCATTTTCTATCTTTCTACTTTTCTATTTCTCCAATTAAACGGACCTTTAATGAAATTAATATTCTCCTTGGTTATGCTTTTTGCGGTGTGGAAGAATAGAGAAAAAACTTTTACACTTTCCTTGCAATGGAGGATTCTTTGGTTTGAAATTTGTACATGTCAATTTGAAACTGTTCCTTTTGTTTCTGTTGTGTATGACCTTTTCAAGTGATGTACCTTGAATTTGTATTTTATGCTTTACCACTTTCCAAGTGGAATGTGTATGTCAATGTGTACTACTCCTAACAAAGCACATACCAATATATGCCAATTCTTGAGAAAGAGGGTAGAGTTTTTTTTTTTTTTTTTTTTTTTTTGAGAAAGAGAGAGAGGGGAGAGTAAATACTCTATTTCAAATATTTTTTTTCTTCTTTGTAAAAATTTAAATATATTTATGTTTAAAAAAGCTCATTAGATGCATTATTATGTACAAAACTATTGTGGTGGGCCTTTTTGAGATTATGGGCTGGGCTGTCTCCTGCCACGCTACGGCCCAAAGGTTCTGGGTAGGAGAGTCAGGACCGGTCCAATTGCAACTCACCTTGAATCGGCTTGTGCGCAAACTAAAACCCCTTTGTTGAAATTTTGGTCACATGCCCATGGCAAATGAAACTGTTACAAAAGAGTTATGGCAGGCAAGTATAACATAATAACAACAAAGGATAAGCGCTCTCTATTAGTTAAAACAAGCAAAGAATTCCCAAAAAGAGCAGCACAACCATGGAAAACATATTACAAAAAGGAATAATAATAATATTAAAAGGAAAGGTAACACCGATAATCAATCAATAAGATTTAAGAAGAAAGAAGCTAGTTTGCCGTGCTTCGTTGCATCACGGAGCTAAGACCAAAGGGGGAACCACTTCCTCAATGTGGACAACCTCACAGGAAGGTCCTGCTTTAGAAATTACTCACTTTGAGAAGATGGGCCCAAATGGCTTATGCTTAAGAAATCCTTAATCCTTAATAGAGGGTAGGTTTTTAGAGGGAGAGAAGGGATTAGCCTATTGATGCATGCCTGCTATCACACTCTTGCTTACTCTCTGTTTTCTTATCTCACTATTTTCGTTACTCTACTTTTCCCCCTCTTTTCTTTTTAGTTCTTCCTCCTATAGTGTTGCTCTTCTGGTGTTATGGTGATATAATGTTGTGATACTATGAATGTTGTTCTGATGATGTTGTTCCTACTGTGCACGGCGGAGGCTCCTTATATACTGTCTGCCGTGACTAGTTTTACCATTTTACCCCTTAACCACTTTTGTCTAGGTGTGGGTGTCCTTCCAGACCACCCACTGGTCTGTCAGCTACTCAGCCACCACCACTTACCTGCACTGGCCGTGCCATATCCCATTACCAGACAAAGAAAACTATTTTGTTTGCTTGTTCACCATGGCATTCCCATCCGAATAAGGGTGGGCATTCTCTCTCAGTATCTCTCATGGCATGCACCTAGTGGTTCCAACTCATCTTTCCCTCTTTTGGGTGGTATGTCATCCCAGCAGGACATTTCCCCCAAAAGAGTTTGAGCAGGAACCCCAGAATAGGCTCCCCTCTTCTCCTTACCGCCAAACCATACCCTCTCTTACCTCTAACCCATGGCCCACCACTCCTGTATTGGCTGGGTACAGGTTGGTGGTGCCTGAGCTTTATGCATGCTCCACTTCCGTGTGTGTCCAAAACTTGTCTGCTGCTCATGCGTTTGCCATGGCCTAGAGGCCCGTCTGTGCATTCTGTTGCTTATTCTTGACCTCTTGTGGCGTGAACGGGTTTCTGAGCCTTCATTCTTTATGACTTGCTTTCTTTGTGGGCTGGTTCTTGCCTGATTGTGGGCTTTTCTCTCTTCAACCCATTCTTTGCTCCTTCCGTAGACTTGTTAGCATTTCTGTCATGCCATTCTGTTATTCTTGCCGTGCTACTGCTTGGTCTGTACTTGTTGGGTCTCTTCCGGGCCTGTTGTATGTTTTTCCTCTTTACTTAATTATAGTGGCCCAATATTATCATTGGACTTGCATTCACGTTTCTTCGGACTTTCTTAACCCATTCCATTGCTTACGAGCTTCCTTGGCCCATTTCTTCCTTCTTGGGCATCCTTGGCCCATTTCCTTTCCTCGGGCATCCTCGGCCTACTTTAATTCTGTGTTCCCATGGGCTTTTGCTAAGTCTTTTGGACTTCCCCGGCTCAATTACCATATCCTTTGCTTTTGGGGTTCTTCGACTCTCCATCAACCCCTTACTCACTTACTTTATTACTTCAGGCCTTCTTTGGCCTCTTCTTGCTTTCCATACTACCCATGGGTTTACTACTTCTTTCTTTAGGCTCGCTTGTTTTCTTCGAGGCCCATTTATTATTTTATAGGCCTATAATTCATTATTCCTGCCATTTGAGCTTAATGGTTTTTTTTTTTTTTTTTTTTTCCTAATTTACTAACTCTTTTCTTCCCATATTGTTGGGCTTCTTCCTGCTATTGGGCTTTTTTGCCAAAATGAGCATTAACAACTATGAATTAGTACTATCGATATAAACATCAAATTGGGCAATATGATGTTATCTTAATTCGAGATCTCGAATTTATTTTGTAAGTGAAGTCAAACAAACAAAAATTAACTATAACATAAAAAAATAAATAATAAATAAATGGGAATTGATAACATTGATCTCAACAATCTCATCATAAACCATATTCATCATAGGAGGCAAGGTGAAAAAATTGACACAAAGATCAAGTTTAACCGTAGTGATTACCGATTATCAAAAAACCATAGTGCTTACCCAACCTACACCTAAATTAGCCGTGATCATATCCTTTGTTTTTCCCTAAAACCAAAGTAACCCAATGCTCCAAAACCCCCCAAATATCAAGGAAACGAACGTCATGGTAAAGGCCAAGACTCACCCTAAACTTTGTCCTTAACTTCCACCGCTGACCATTCTACTTCTTTCAAAAAAAATAATTAGTCACACTCATATTATAGAAGAACATAGAAACACAGTTAAAGTCCTTCACAGTAAGGGGGCCTTTTGGTTCACTTGATGTTACATCAAGGTCTAATGTTACATTATTATATCTTAGATTCATGTAATCGCATTAAAAAAAATGTGACATTAAGGTGTTTGGTTCATTAAACTACATTTCAATCATAATCCAAGAATGTAACATTCATATAAATTTTTTTCTTTTTTGAGATAGTTTCAACCTATGACGTCTGCTCCTGATAATAGCTCTTTATCATCAAACCATTGAAAATAGCCTCAACACCAAAAAATGCCAAAATTACCCTTGAACCAAAAAAATACCCTTGGAAGACCCAAAATGACCAAATTACCCCTAAAACGTTAAAAAAAACACACACACACACACACACATGAAATCTAAAAAATGACCAAAATACCCCCTGAAACCTCAAAATGACCAAAATAGTCCTCAATAACCATATACCCCCGAAAATCTCTAAAAAGACCAAAATACCCCCGAAAACTCAAAACAACCAAAAATGACTTGAAATCTCTTAAATGAGCAAAATAGCCCCGAAATCTCTAAAATGACCAAAATACCCCTAAAACTGCTAGAATAAGCAAACCCCCCCTCCCCCAAAAAAAACCCTCGAAAATGACTAAAATACCTCAAAACATCTAAATGATTAAAATACACCCCGAAATCACTAAAATGACCAAAATGCCCTTAAATCCTCTGGAATGAGCAAAAAAAAAAAAACTTGAAACTTCTAAAATAACCCAAATACCGCCAAAATCTAAAAAATGACCATAATACCCCTATAGTCTCAAAATGAACAAAATACCCCTAAAACCTCAAAATGACCAAAAATGCCCATGAAATCTCTAAAATGACCAAAAATACACTAAAATCTCAAAAATGACCAAAATATACCCAAACCTCTAAAATGACCAAAATTTCATTGAAATCTCTAAAATAACCAAAATATCCTAAAGTATTTAAAATGGCCAAAATATTCTTTAACTTCTAAAATGACCAAAAAATATTATGGAACATAAAAAATGACCAAAATACCCTTGAAAACACTAAATGACGTAACCTGAAACTTTTGTTTATTTCAAAGGTTTCGGGTATTTTAGACCAATTTAAAAGTTTTGAAGTAGTTTAGTCATTCAGATGGTTTTTTGGGTTTTTTTTTATATATCATTTTATAGGTTTCAAGGAATTTTTGGTCATTTTAGAGGTTTCAGGGTTATTTTGGTTGTTCAAGAGGTTTCAATGTATTTTTGGTTTTTTG
>JARYZH020003249.1:0-11703 GCA_030021035.2 Notholithocarpus densiflorus | reverse complement strand
GTATTGTTGGTAGTATTGTTAGGTTTTTAATGATTGTATTGTTGTTTGGTTTGATATTTTTATTTATATTTTTGTTAAAGCTGATTTTGAAATTTTATAATGGGGTGAGTTTTGTCTTTAGATTTTTTTTGTAGTATGAAATGATAATGATTGTGTGTTTGTATGTGATGTGGGGTGAGTATATGCAAATGTGGGGTGACAAGTTGTAATTTTTGAACTTTGAGTAGATAGAAAAGGTTTTGCAATTGATGTTAAATGAAAGAGATAAAAATATGTCACTAACATACTATTACACTTGACTCTAATAGGTTCACAATATCTGAAGAATATTGATATAAATGTATACTACGGTGGACCCCTTGTCAATCCTGGAGAGATTGACGGATTCCCATTTAGAGGGCCGGGTATTGAATGCTACTACATGATGATACGTCGTAAGTTGAAGACGTTAAATGATTTGAAGAAGAAAATAATGGAAGAATTGAATTTGAACCCTGCTTGTTATGACATACAGATTATTTATCGTTACCCACAAGAAGTCCTTCATGAACGGATAAATTATGAGTATATGGCGATCAAAGAAGACAAACATGTAAAAATCATGTTTAATAGGATCCATAAAATGCCCCAGGTAAATGCTGCTGAGTTGTACGTAAGTTTGGAGCCGCTTGCAGAAGCTGATACTGAGGAGGTGCAACAAACAACTACATCTTTACAATTTACAGCTCTAGATGATGGATGCACTACAATGGGAGGCTATACAATGGGAAGTTATACGCTCCCATCTCAAGATCATGCCACTAATATTGGTGAAACACTCCAATCTCAAGAGACACATTTAGGGGAGGAGGACGAAGACGAAGATCATGCTATGAATAATGGTGAAAATCTTGATGATATGGATGAGTACGAAGAGAGGATTGAGCGAGGCAACTTTGACAAGGATGTGGATGACCATGAACTCGTTCCCAATTTTGAAGAGGAAAATATGGAGTACCATGATGAAGGTGATGCAGACGATGAAATCGGCGTCCAGCTTGATACAAATATGACCACTGCCTACACACCTCCTGCTGAGTCATTCTACGCAAATACTTGGAAAAATATGGTTGATCATTCACGTCTTCAGATACCATTTGTTTCTAATTGGGAAGATGGGATGCATTTTAGTAAAGGGTTGACTTTTGCAAATAAAGAGGCGGTGAAGCGTGCATTGATAATATACGCAGCAAAGGAGAATAAAAAAATTTTATCCGGAGGTCAATCAAAACTAAATTGTGCGCCACATGCATTGACACCAACTGCAAGTGGTACGTTGGGGCATTCATTAAGGTTAAACTTAATGGTCTGTGGATGGTCACGTCTTATGTGGGTCCACACAATTGTATACCCTTTGGCCTGCGAAGAGACGGTAAAATGATGGATTCTAATTTTGTTGCATCCGAAACTGTGGGAAAATTGCGACAAAATCACACTGCTCGTATTGATGAGCTCTGGGAGATCATACGTACTAATTATAATTATGAGCTTTCTTACTATAAGGTATGAGACTCAAAACAAAAGGCAATTGCTAAGATATTTGAGGATTGGGTGGAGTCTTACCAAAGGTTGCGAAAGTTGTTGATGGCATACTTGGATCAGGATTTAGGTACCCAGTACAACTATTTCACCATACCTAGGGAACTTGGTACTACGTTACTGCGCTATGTATTTTGGGCATTCGCTCCATGCATTACTGCATTCAGATATTGCAGGCCAGTGATCAGTATTGATGAGACTCATTTGTATGGTAAATATCGTGGGGTGTTGATGATTGCAATGGCAACCGATGCTAACCAAAAGGTTTTGTCTCTCGCCTTTGCTGTTGTGGACAAGGAGGCAGGGCCTAGTTGGGGGTGGTTTTTAGAGTGTCTCAGTATTTCGATAGGGCATGTGATACCTGACGAGGGCATTTGCATTATTTCTGACCGACATAAAGGTATCAAATGCGCCATTGCAGAGTGGCCTAGAGGTGATGACAGAAGCTTACGGGTATTTCACCAATATTGCCTTCGACATGTTGCTAGCAACTTCAACACACACTTTGATGACCCGACTCTAAAGGCATTGGCCTTGAAAGCTGGATATGCGACTCATGAAGCTAAATTTGAGTCAATAATGCAAACCATTAAGGATGTCGAGATTAATGCACTGAGGAGTGTAGACCCCCAAAATCCCCGTATTACACACTATATGCCATATACATATCTAATGAGTGAGGATCTGGACAAATGGACCCAGTCACATGATGGTGGAAGACGTTACGGGGCAATGACAACCAATATCTCTGAGTGCTTTAATGGGGTACTTAAAGGTGCCCGCGGTTTGCCCATTACTGCAATGGTTGAGTTCACTTGGTGCAAACTTGTTGCATATTTCCACGATCGACATAAAGAAATTACTTTTGATCTCTTTCAAGGTAAGGTGTGGAGTGATTATGCAATGAGGATCTATACTAAAAATGCGGAGAAAATTACAAGACACACTCTGAGGAATTTTAATCATGAAACTGGTGTATATCAAGTGGTTACCCCATACAACGACCATAGAGGTGGAGGGGGAAACCACAGTCATGAAGTGCACGTATTTGCTAGAACATGTGGTTATGGAAAGTGGCAAAACATTAAGATCCCTTGTTCACATGCAATTAAAGTTCTTCAAGGTCTGCACCTCGATGCGACCAGCTATATTAACCCATGTTACAATTTGGACAACGCTATTCACACATATGCACATCAATTTGTGGTACCAAAGTTAGAGTCATTGTGGAGGGATGTTCGCGAACCACGGTGGGTGCCTGACCCATAGCTGTTGCGGGCTAAAGGTCGTCCTGTGAAGTCAAGAATAAGGAATGAAATGGATGGGGTACGGTGAGAACGGGGAAGCCGGAGGGAAGATCCGGACTTGAGAGAGATTCAACCGAGGCAGCGATGCGGAGTGTGTCATGAAGAGGGGGATAATTGTAGAAGATGTCCCAATTCTCGTGGGGCTTCGACAAGCTGTTCCCGTGGGGTTTCGACAAGCGGTAGTGCTACAAACTAGGCAAGTGCTATCACTGTTTTTATATAATATGCTCAAAATATCATTTGCTTGTTGTTCTTCGCATTTGGGAACTAACAACCGTATTTTAATGTTTGTTAGGTGAGCGGAGACTCGATTTTGGAATGGCATTGTACATGGGAGTTGTGGTTATCTTCGGTATGGACAAGTGCTAGGCGACTATGTAGACTATGTTGTATCGACTTAGTTGTTATTTTGTTCATGGCTGAATGTTGTTGTAATTGAACTATTCGCTATCCATTGTACTCGTTACATTAGTTGTGTTGTGCAGCGTTTGCCTATAATGCCAACAATGATAGTAACTAGTCTGGTCTGTAGCTAAGAGGGCAACTGTAATGCCTATGAACAGTAACTGGTTTAATCCAGTTTTTTTGTATCTCATGTACTCTCTCCCATATATATTATGCTTGTATCTTTACGTAGCTCGTGTGATGTGTTCTGAATTTGGTTTACTGCTACAGGTGGGGGAAGGAAAAAAAAAATCCCTAGTGGAATGTGTTGTGGATCTGGTGTAATGCTGCAGGTGAAAAAAAAAAAAAAAAAAAAAAAAAAAAAAAAAAAACCCTGTGGAAATTGAGTCTCTTACACTCGATTTCCATTTGGGTGGCAGAATGGTAAATAACTGCCATTGTAAATCGAGTTTTAAAGGGTCGATTTATGATGGATTTATTTACCATCATGCCACCCAAAAGGAAATCAAGTTTAAGAGATTTGATTTCCATTGGGCATAATGCCAGTGGCATTTGGCAGTAAATAATTTTGAACTCTCGGACTAGAGTACTCGCAGCTAGTGAACTCGAGTACTGAATTGAAATCGAGTGTCTAATGCTCGATTTACTCTGTTTTTGCTTTTTTTTTTTTTTTTTAATAATAGAACTCGAGTATTATATACTCGAGTTCCACTGGAATTTTTTATTTTTATTTTTACAATTTCAGAACAAACTGAACTGACTTCCCTGCATCTTCTCATCTGCAATGGCATGCCTTTATGAGACCTTGTATTACCCAAGAGAAAAACAAGGCACTTAGTATCAAAAGCTAAAACGGGGCATGGGGTAAAAAACAAATAATGCCTGTACAATCTCTTGCTATAGTGTCAGTAATTGGAAATAAACATATAAAATTTAGTATTGTCATTCATAAAACTTGTGGTTACAAATCCCTCCCCTTTTTACCTTGATTACCACATAGAAACACACATATCATCACCCACAAAAGCAGTAGAGTTCACAAAGGATCTAGGGAAAAAATCCCAACACCAATATTAGGGCAATGAAGACATTGCTTAAGCCAAAAGGAGACTCACAAAATCAAATCAGACAACATCATAGCTGATTTGATTTCTAAATGGAGGCAGATATTAAACAAACCAAGACTGACCCTCTTTCAGGGGAATAAGATGATTGAATAAAAACCTATTCACATTTTCTTTTCCTCTCAAGTCCCATTTTTAATTGCAATGCAAAATCATAAACCAAATAAATGTATTATTGTCCCCTTCTGTCAAGGTAATATAATAATTGAATAACAAAATACATTTACTAGTAATCCTGAGAAAGGAGCAAACTTTAATGCATCACTATAAAATTATAAAAAAATTTATTAAAAAAAAGTACTTTGCAAGAAAACCCTAAACACAAAATCACAAATAAATAATACAAAATTCATCCACAAAACCTAACTTACCAAGGAAAAGAATAAAAATAAAAATGACTCATAGTAAGAACCAAATTCTAGCACGTAACTTTACCAACAAGCAAAATCCGACAACATTAAAAAGAACACTAATTTCAGCCAAAAAAATAACATTGTGATATTGCAAGCCAAAATCCATTTCCTCCATTTTCCCCAATATTAGATCTGACCAGCACATGAAATAAAAATTCCCAATTTATATGGTAAAGAAAAATGATGGAACAAAAATTCCCAAATTGTATGGCCGTGCATCTTCAAAAGCAAAATGAAGGCAGAATAGAAAATAAAATCGGTAAAGGGCTTTTACAAGCATCTATCCATGAATAGTGAATACAAACATCTTAGAAAAGGAAAATTCAACACCAAAGTAGATAATCCACGATCTTCAAAATTCCAAGCATTTCCTCTGAATCCAACCTCAAAAATGCAGTAAAAGACATAAAGGTTCTAACGTGGGTTACAAAAATTCATACTACCTGTTATATATTTGAGCCTTTAGGCTTGCTTTTTGAAAGCCTCTTGTTGCCTCCATCATTACGATATTAGTAAGAGAGTAGCTTAATTCAGTCATCAACATGAAATTACTTCAAGTCAAAAATACAATACACACAAAACATAAATAATCAGTTCATACCTTAGTTAAATATTCAAATTATATTAAAGTTGGTTCAATAAGTGCAGTAAAAATAATGCAATGAATTTCGGGGAAAAAAAAAAAGTAATGCAATGAGTAAAATTTTGATTCTGCTAATTAGCACCCAAAAGTTTATGACCTATAGCATTTAATTGACAGAGTTTTCATGTTATTAGTGAAATCTAACCGATATTCATGATAGCAATATTTAATGGTCCTAATAAAAGATTGCATTCTTTCCAGTAAGTTCTAATAAACTCTTCTCCAACTATGGTCAAATGCAAGGTTGAAGCATGCCCATCTTTCTAGTGTATTAATAATCATGTTTGATGACCTTTTGCAAGAGTATAAAGCACAATTAAATCATAAAATGGTGTTCTACAAGGCAGTAACACATCTCTTTCTGTAAACTAGCAGGGGCTACATTGCTCAAGCACTTATCCTACATTCAAGTGGACCAACATCCTCTTCTCCTAGACCTATGTTCAAGGGAATAAGTTGCTTGGGCACCCTCTCTAGTCTCCTTTCTTCAGTCTATTCTCAGCAACTCTCCTTTCTACCTTTCTCATGCTTTAAGAGGAGAAATTTATTAAGGTTTACACTACATGTTTGACAGAATTTTTCACAATGCATTATTTTATTGCTCACTGACATAGCCATAAGATCAAGACACTCACAGAATACTAGCAATTTTGCAGGTTTACTGATTTTTTTTTCAATAAGTAGTAATTTTGCAAGTTTACCGACGAAAGGATCAAAAAGTACAAGCTGAGACTAACTGGTACACAAGGAGGCCTAACCAAGAATGAGAACTACAAGAGGTGGATATGCATTACAAATGATATCGAATGCAGAATACAGGAATAAGCACCACTCATGCATTCAGAGGTCTCTAAGTCAATTACCCATGGTAAGGACATGTAAATGGTTACGCAAACAGTAGTAACGAGAATAGCATCAACAACCATAAGTAGATCGACAGTCTTTTTAAAACATGTTTCTTTTAAATTCCATAGTAACATAAACCATAGCGTCTTTGTTTAGGACAGTACTAAAAGAAACACATCATTTAAGCACCTAAACTTGTTGATCCACATGCCCTGACAATAAACATGTGATTGAGCATGTGAACACAGTATGTTTGTTTAGCAAGATCACATATACTGAAACCATTTCCCTCTCAATAAATTAGCCTCTGGTCATCAATATTAAGGTTAAATGTAGCACACAAACCACCAAAGACCATGTAGCTTGAACAAGGGAATTAAGAACATGATCTTGGAATGGTGATATGTTCACAACATGATCTCGAGTATGTATGGTTGTTCATATTAAGTTTTATGCCAATTGGAGACTTTTAAGTAAGTTAAATTAAGTTCACAAGCAGACTGATTTACATTAATTTGAATCTGTAAGAGTAATGAAATACTAAGAAATTAGAGACTTAAAGCTTGGTTTTGGATTATTATATTAGATTTTCATTTGATGTCCCTATCCATTGATATGTGTTTTAATACTTGAGCAAATTTATTATGGCTTGATTCAATGGTTTAATACCTAAAAGAAACACATGTACTTCAGTATCCCAACAAGTATATAAATAAATAAATATATATATATATATCTCCAATTTCTCCATTCTTAGTAACAATTTACCATAACTGACCAAATCAAACTTAGATCAAAGTAAATTTTGATCAACAAAGCACTAAAATTAAATCCTCAGCAAATATAAACAAACCCAAAAACATAATCCGATTCCACAGCAAATATAAACAAACCCAGAAACATAATCCGATCTCAAAAAACAATAAAGCTTCGATCTTTTTTAACAGTTCTATTAGAAATTCAAAACAGAAACCAAAATAGAAAAAAATGAATTGAACCAAAGTTTCTTTGATTTTTCCCACTGTTTCTCGGCAACCAAACGGTGAAACACACTTTGAAGCGACTGACCTTTTTTTTTAGTTTTGAGAGACCGCGTAGACTAAAGGAACTCAAAGCTCTGTGAGTGAGAGTGGAGACTTTATCAAAGCTCTGTATACCTCGCTATGGCTTTATCAAATCTTTCGGCGAAGGTGATGAATGTGAAATAGACTGAGTGAGATAAGAGGGTGAGTGAGAGTGGAGAGGGTGAGTGAGAGAGGCGCTGAAGTGTGAAAGCGAGAGCGTGAGACTGGTCTGTGTGAGAGAGAGGGTGAGTGAGAGTGGAGAGTTAGAGTGAGAGGCATTAAATTTGAAAAAACCTCTATTTGAAACCGAGTCTTAGAGATTTGGTTTCCTGGTCTTCCACGTGGTTCAACCACGTCATAGCCAGATTGCCACGTGGACGCCACGTGGGAAATCAAGTCTCTAAGACTCAATATCCACGTAGACCTCAGGCCAAGTCAGATTTGATCAAAACATGAAAATCGAGTCTCAAAAACTTGATTTATAGGCCCAAAATCGAGTCTTTGAGACTCGAAATGTTAGTAAATAATATAGTTTGAGAACCGGGCCTACTAACTAAATAGTTGAAAAATCATTGTTAAATTCCAATTTTGGTCGAATCTGTCATTTACTACAAAAAAAACAAAGAACCGATCCGGTTCAACCGGTCAAGAGAACGTACTAAAACTACGCAGTTTTGGCTCAAACGACGTGGTTTTTCTCTCTCTCAGGTCTTCTACGGTTTTACTCTGTCTTTGCTGAAGGTTCTCGGTCTCTCTGTCAGTTGTCACCACTCACCGTTGCGGCATTGCCGGTTTGATTTCAATCCTTCAGTCCACTCACCACTAATTGTAGAGAAATTAAATTTATAAAAATTTAATAGATTATGCGCGCTCTCTCTCTCTCTGCTGAACAGTCAAACCGCCATAGCCGTCTGTACTTCTGAGATCCATCTAGAACCTTCCCAACATTCATATCACCTAAAGCTAAAGCCTTGCCGTAATAAACCACTTATTTCCATTCCAGGTACTACTCTCTCTCTCCCTTTGTTTGGTTGCTCGGAAACCGTGGTGATTTAAGCTTGTGAGTGGCTTTGTTTAGGCTTTGATTGCTGAGCTGGTGGTTGGATTCACCGATTCTGCGATTTTTAGGTTGGGCTTTGGCTGACTGGGGTTTGGTCTTTGGTTTCAGAGGTCTTTTTGGGATAGGAATTTTTGTGTTTGCCTTGAGTTGTTTGCCTTGAAATGGAACTTGTGACATCAAATTTAGGACCTTGAACTGAAAGTTGATAACCTTAATCTCAGTCTCTCTATGGGTCATGGTGATTTTAAATTTTTTTTCATGAATATCTTGAATGTATTTATTGGGGTTTATGATCTGATGCATTTGAAATGAACCAACTGTAGTGTCTGCTTTTATAAGCTAAAAGGGTGCATGTAGTTTTGGGAATTGTTATATTCTCTGAATTTTGTGTCTCATTGTACCATCTGAGAGAGTTAATTGAGCATGTTACTTTCTATGTGTTGTGTTCAAGATATTGGTATGGTTAGAAGTAGGAAGTACCTTTTCTGTTTGATGAAATTCTTTAGAGGTAGAAAATACAATACTTTTGTCTGTTTTAGGGTCTCATGCCTTGCCGATACTGAGATGAACTTGTCTCTACAAAACAGAATTCCAATCCCACCAAATCCTTGAAATGTATGCTTGGGCATGGCTGTGTAAAAGCCAGGAATGAGATATAGTTGAATGTTTGTTGTTACACTCTTTAGTGTCGCAGAAGTATCTGTGTGTGTATATATATCGTTGTAGTATCTATATGTATCAGCATGTATATTTTTGATAATTCTGGACCTGCATTTGATGGATATTTTCTTTGGTTGATTATGGTCTTTTGTGTAGATCCCAAATTTGCAGTAGTTTCGATAAATTTGGCTACATATTCTGTTATATTTTCTCCATCATTAGTATGGGACTGACACTATATGTCAATGATTTTCAGGAGTCCTTAATGTCAGATTCTGGTGAAGATCAACAGCCTGAACAAGGTATAATTTTTCTGCTGTTATCCCTTCTCTTTCATTGTATATTTACCATTTGGATGCTATTCTTACCTTTTGTTTTTGTGGTTATTTGCTATTTTCATCCCAAAATATGTCTAATCTTTTTGTCTTTTCAGTCTGCAACTTTTTCAGAAAGCCATCAAAGAATAAAAACATCAGAAAATGAACAGTTGATGAAGATGAAAAAGAGGATTCAAAAACAGAAGGCTCATTCTTACACAGTCAGAAGAAAACCATAAAACCCAACAATAAGCTGTATTTTTCTACTGAATCCTCTTAGAACAAAATGTCTACTGAAGCAAAAGAAGAATCTGAGAAGCCAATTTTTCAGTTTGAGTCTTCAAAGGAAATTCAAGTTGAACATGATAGCAGAGCGACAGCAACTCTAGAAACTGAGACTGAGTTCTCAAGAGATGCTCGTGCATTGCGTGAGAGATCTCTTAAGCAAGCAGAGGAGGCTTTGAAGGGGAGAGGAAAAAGCTCTGGGGATGAAAAGTTGTATAAAGGCATTCATGGATATACTGATTACAAGGCTGGTTTCCGAAGAGAGCAAACTTTTGCTAGTGAGAAAGCTGGCGGGGCACATGGGCCTTTGAGGGCTTCTGCTCACATAAGGGTTTCTGCAAGATTTGATTATCAACCGGACATATGTAAGGATTACAAAGAGACTGGTTACTGTGGGTATGGAGATTCCTGTAAGTTTATGCATGATCGAGGGGATTACAAGTCTGGATGGCAAATGGAGAAGGAGTGGGATGAAGCAGAGAAAGCAAGGAAGAGGAATCTAGCTTTGGGATTAGATGACGAGGATGATGGCGGTGTAGACCCTGGTGAGGAAGATGACGATGATGATTCGTTGCCCTTTGCATGTTTCATTTGCAGGCAGCCTTTTGTCGATGCTGTTGTAACCAAGTGCAAGCACTATTTCTGTGAGCATTGCGCATTAAAGGTATCCCATCTATACCAACTTAAATTATGGAGCGTAATCGGTCTACTGTTTGTGGATTTTTATGATGGAATTTTTTACATTCATTTGAAGAAGAAAATCAGATCACACATTTAAAAAAAATTAACCCTTTTAAATTTTAAAAAAGAAGCTGGAAATGGATTAAACTGCAGACTTGCAGTGTATGAAACATGACAAAGTGTAGGCTTATTATAAAGGTTTATTACCAGTGCTGTCCCCACCCCAATACTAGTAGCACATACACACTTATGTACATATGTAAACTCATTAAATTTCTAGATGAGGAGCTCTGCCATGAAAATTAACTATACAATCAAATGCTATGAGTGACTTTTACAGCAAGATGCTGACAGATGGGTTTCAAATACACTAACAAAAAAAACATAGAGCTGGTTTAAGTTTGAGATAAAATTCAGGTACCATAATTATTCTCAGAGTTTTGATGGTTGCATTTCTGTCAAGACATATTTTGCCTAGGTCTGGAAGTGGGTTCTTATAATGGGGTTAGGGTTTGTGCATGGATCAAAGACATAAGGTTGTTATATGGGTGTAAATAACTTGATGATTACAGTTTATAAATTATTTCTCGGTGAAGTCTTTCAAAACATGTGTTTTCTGTATAAGTAGTTTGAAGTCTTATTTACTAGAGAATTGAGTTATGCTTGTTTTTTTTTCTTTGTGGTTTCAATTTTGAGCCAAATTACTTGTGAAATTTAAGCCAACTGTTGAGTCTGCAATTTTAGGCATTCAATCCAAGTTTCTGTTGGGTCCAACAAATCAATGTAGTCATCAGATCCAGGATTTCCTTTTGATTGATGCCATAAAATCTTTGATTATGAAGTTTCTAGCAAGATTGATTATGCAGCTGATGCCATGAGCTTTCAGCAAATTGCATTGTCAAAACAACTCAGTTAAAAATAAATATCATGTTGTCTTTTTTATTCGCTTTTGTTCTGTGCTTAAGCATGACCAAAGGTTTCCTACAAAACATGTCAGTCTGATTTCTTTGTTGCCCATCTCTCCTTTATTTGAAAGTGTATTCTAACTGGATGTTCTTCTCTTTTTCAGCATCATGCGAAGAACAAGAAATGCTTTGTTTGCAACAAACCTACTCTGGGCATTTTCAATACAGCTCATGAGATACGCAAAAGGATTGCTGCGGAGGGTAAATAATGGTTGCTCGGATGTTCGTCGTGCTCTTTGGTTTGTAACTTATTGGAATGAATATTTTGTTTTTGCTTTTGTTAGCATTTGAAAGAGGAAGTTTCCTTCTCAGTCTCTCTTTTTCCTGGAAAATTGTAAACTGTCTGGGGAAATTC
>JARYZH020003248.1:0-11703 GCA_030021035.2 Notholithocarpus densiflorus | reverse complement strand
GCCACACGTATGATCAAATGCAAAAATGTCAGACTGGCTTTCTGCATCCACAATATATATCGCATGCAACTTGATTCTTGAACAGCCATTTAAGTCAATTTCTAAGCTAAATCTCAAGTTTTCAACCAAATATGCAATACCCAATCTTCTGTACCACTTTCTCTATACCACTTTATATACGACGAATAAAAATCTGCCATGTGTTCATCAATTTAATCAACTCCCTATTTTATGCCTTTTTTTTTAATTCACTTAATTAAAATAATAAAAATTAAAATCCTCACACATCTTAGCACCACCACCGAACTCTGCCGCCACCAACATGGCCATTCCGCTGCCGGCACAAACATCATCACCACCCCTCAACCACCAGTAACTCATGGCTATTAAAGAAATTGGAAAATTTAAAAAAGATATAGATATATATATATATATATATTCCTGAGCTCTAACCGAACAACATGCGGCAGATTTGCTCCCACCCTCTGTTTCTCTCATTCACTCCTCTTAGATTTATTTTGGTTGGATTTTGCTGGCTATAGTTGTTACTGTTTTGCTTGGTGGTTGAGCTTAAAGAGAGAGAACGATAGTAAAAGAATTGTAAAAGCATACATTGATATGAACCCAATAAAGCGCCACACGTATGATCAAATGCAAAAATGTCAGACTGGCTTTCTGCACGACCCCACAATTTATATCGCATGCAACTTGATTCTTGAACAGTCATTTCAGTCAATTTCTAAGCTAAGGTGCGGTTTGGAAATGCGTTTCTTGCGTTGCGTTTTGCATTTTCACTTTTTTTTTTTTTTTTAATAGCCGATTTTGTTGATTTTTTATCATAAACAGTGCTGTGCACTGTTTATGCACCCACAAATTTCACTTTTCAGTAACTTTTTCATTAAAAATAAGTCTCACGGTACTATTCACACATTTAAAAATTATTTTACTACAGTTTTTTCAGTTTTCAGTTTTAGCAAAATAAGTTCTATCCAAACGGATCCTAAATCTCAACCAAATATGCTGGGACCCATGGGCAACGCTACACTTGGGGTGAGTTTGGTCCAGCTTTTCTAAGTTGGGCTTTTTGAAAAAATTGAGTTTTTAAAAAGTGCATAATGAAAAAGTATTTTTTCAAAAAGTTGAGTGTTTGGTAAAAACTGTTAAAAAGTACTTTTTAAAAAAGCTGAGTGTTTGGCTAGCATTTATAAAAGTGGAGATTTGAGTTGTAAATTACCAAAAATGACAAGATATATATATATATATATATAAATATAAAAGAATTCTTTGTTTTAATTATCTCTCTCCATGCAAGTTATGGACACAACATTTTTACAAAAATTTCACAATAAAGTCTATATGACAAGTTGTTAATGGTAGATAAAAAAATAATAATATCATTAGTAGGTCCAAATGAGAACCAATAACAACTTACTGTGTAAAATTTATTATGAGAAGTGTTACGTTCACAACATCTTTCGCAATATTTTCACAACA
Organism: Notholithocarpus densiflorus; assembly: GCA_030021035.2. Classification (NCBI taxonomy): domain Eukaryota; kingdom Viridiplantae; phylum Streptophyta; class Magnoliopsida; order Fagales; family Fagaceae; genus Notholithocarpus; species Notholithocarpus densiflorus. The sequence goes on along the minus strand of JARYZH020003248.1, from coordinate 10,209 downwards.
AAATATATGTGGAAAGTTGCTACTAATTCTAATTTGAACCCACCACTGAAATTATTTTTTTACTAACCAATATTAACTAATAACAATCTGTTACATAAAATTTATTGTGAAAATATTGTGAAAATATTACGGTAGCATTTCCCAATTAGGATTTTTTATTTTTTATATTATTTTTCCTTTCTTCATTTCACTTTCAACCATAAGTTTCATTTCTTTTTCTTTCTTTTTTTCTTTTTTTTTTTACCTCCACACACATGTCCACTATCTCTACCTATCCCCTTCTTTTATTTTCCTTTTCTCCCTCATTCAGAACGTTCCAGGAGCTCTATTCTCTCTTTCTTTCTCTAGCTCTCTCTCTCTCTCTCTCTCTCTCTCTCTCTCTTCTTTTACTTGATTCCAAAACTTACTCTGCGATAAGAAAATTGTCATTTTCTCCCTCATTCAAGAACATTCTAGGGAGTTCTCATCTTCGTGCTGTTGCTCATCTTCGGCCCCAACCCAGTCCAGATGGGTCAGATGGCTTCTGTCTGCTATCTTTTTTCTTTTTCTTTTTTTCTTTTTTTTTGCTTTTATTGTTATGATTTGATTAATTTTAAAATTGTGTTTTTGAGTTTGTATTCTAATAATCTGATTATGCTTGAGTTTAGAGATGTTTGAGAGAAAGATTGTTGTGTTTGTAGTGTTTGTTCTGTAGCAGAGCAACACGAAGAGGACCTTTGTAGCAACACAGTGGGCAATTTGGTAATTTAACACTGCCTCAACGGTAATATTGATGAAACGCGCACGGACTTTCTGATTATGGACCTCCTGAGCTCCTTTTTGCAAATGCACGTTTTCTTCACAAACTCAAAACGCAACTTTTAACAAAAAGTTGCTTTTTGAACCTAACCAAACTGGCTTTTTGGGCTGGGGGTTTCAAAACGTGCGTTTCAACTTCTAAAAGCTGAAACAAACGGGCACTTGATCTTAGCCAAAAGGCCGAGAAAAGTATTGGGCGGGACTTCCCCAAAAAAAAAATTATATATAATTTTTTTTTTAAAGTTTAATACTATAATTTTTTTCTTAAAAATATATTTGCACACTCTGATTTAAATTTTACACACCCTTATTACAAGTATTTCCAACTCTAAGAATAAAAAGTAAGTGTTTATGAATTGTAAGTGTCACTATTTTTTATAAATTTATATTATGTGTGTGAGTGTATCTAATATTGATTGCGTACATTACTTTTTGTCATAATATTATTTGTATGAATTATGATGTGTGTGAATATTTGTGTATACTTTATAATATAAATATATATAATTTAATAATTAGGAAATAGATATGGTTTTTTAAATGTGTGTATATTGTTATCATGTTATAATAACTTTTTGTTATAAAGTCAGTAAAATTCAAGAAAAAAACGTAAAGTTAGTGATTATCCAAGCATACGATTGATTAAGTAGACACTAGTGTATAATTTTATGTATGAATGAGTGTGGTTATGTGCGTCAATAATTAATACAAAGCCAACGAGTTTAGTTTAGTCATTTAGTTTAAAATATTTTTATAAAAACAATAACAAATAGATAATAAAAACTGCATAAAAATAAAAATGTTAGATAAACTTAACAAAATAAAATGTTTATAGGCTCATAGCTACTCACATTGGCAATAGATACTTATAATGAACTATCAAATAACAATTCAAAATTTGAATACTTGTAGAAAAAAATTGTAAAACTTCATGTATTAATTTTTTTTTTTTTTTGTCAGTAACTTGAAATATTCAAGTTCTTTTTTTATTAAAATTTTTTAATGACCCTCCTAAACAAAATTCCTAGAGCCGCCACTGCTGGGACCACCGAAAATGGCACAACCTTGTGCCACAACTCTGATGGAAATTTGCATGTGCGCAGCGAAAAATTAACGGATCTACTTCATTCGCAATTGATAACATGCACTATGTAAATTTCAGAATACAAGAACAAGAGAGTGTACCTTGGTGTGGTGAATTTCAAAACAAAGATTGTAAGCACTTGGGAATACTTTTAATCTTCACTCCAATTTCACTAACGCCCAAGATATGTGGTCTCTCAATCAGTTATATGAAATGTTCAAGAGAGAATTCAAGAGTGTGCAACACTCACATACACCATTTCATGTAAATTGTTAGTATTCTAAAAATCTGTATGTTTCTCTCTTAAAAACTGATTATCTAATTGGGCTAACTTTTTGGGCCTTACCAATTGGGCTTTAGTATGTGGCTTGGAGTGGGACTAAAAGGGACCAATAAGACACTAACTCAAATGGGTCTTGGGCTTTTCTGTCAACTCTTGACAAGTCCAAAGTTACCATTAACTATATTTAATACCACTATATAAATATAGTTGCACTCTAGGCCTTATCTATAAATTATATCCCAAGACTTTATTATACATGCAACCCCTTCATAAAATATTCGTAGTAATACAAAGTCATAAATGTAAACTGCCACTTTGTAAATTACTACATTTTAATCCTTGAGTACCCAGTTTAATCCTTTAAGTTATTCATCATATATTTATGAAATCCAATTTCATAAATATATACTTTAGTAATTTCTTACTAAAGTGGTTAGGCCTAACTCTCTGAATAATAAACCCATTAAACTAATCTCAAGGGAATATTTTGTATCTCCGTTAAGAGACTATAAATTTCATCTTGAGAATATATGTTCCATCAACACTAAATGTGGCTGCCCAACATACTAAGGTTTTGACCGTTACTTTAGATCTCACTCCTGATATATCAAAGAAACCTACACCTCATGATCAGGTCCATTATTCTCTCAGGATTAAGAGTTCATGCAAATATAAGTCGTGAGATTTATTATTCAATTGACAGTCGTTAGAAGAATAATAAATCTCACAGTGGTCCAGTTCAATATGTCTTAACTCTTAAAACATATCAACTAGAAGTCTCCACTTCCATGATTAAGACAAATCAACGTAATTGATATGTTATAGTCTTCACAGATGAAATGTCCAATTTCATCACCGACTACGAACTATAATTCTAAGTTTACAAAGAACTTGTGATTTATATCTTCTGTGACTTTTCACATAAATCACATACTATGCATCTCATGGACTATATGATAATGTCCGAATATTCATGCTACTATTATTTCAGATGATAATAAAACAATTTTATTAAACACAATATTAAGTCATACATAATGTCATACATAATGTCATACTTAATATCATACATAGCATCATACAATAGGATTTAAGGGCACTAATCCTAACAAACTTGCCATGTGGCGAGTTGTGACTAGTGAAAGAGTGTCCCCACATGGCCCACAGACACTTCTTCACCAGTCACAACTCGCCACGTGGCGAGTTGTGGCACAAAGTAGTGCCATTTTTGGTGGTTCTAGCACAACTCCAAAAAAATTCCACAATTATTGTCACAACTTGTCACATGGCAAGTTATGAATGGTAGAGGTCAAATGGTGGGTTCACACCTCCACTACTCATAACTCGTCACATGACAAGTTGTGGCAAAAGTTGTGAAATTTTTTGTGTCCCTAGCATTGCTCTCATGGTAATGCCAAGGGCAAATATTTTTACTATTGGTGGTGACGTTGAGCTCGTAAAATTATTATTCATTTTTTTTTATTGTTCATTATTATTCTTAACTAGTCGCTAACTCGTGCTATGCACAGAAACTTACCTATTTATGAGGTAGACTAAAATAATTTTATAAAAAATTTAAGAAACTACACCATTGCATGATTTACTCTTGTATGACTTCAATTTGTGTTATAATTTGATGAAGAAGTCATTGCTTAAACGTGCAATGACTTACAAAAATTTGTCAGACAGTTTCAGATACTACAAAAAAATAACTCAAAAATTCAGATATTAGGGCATGTTTGGTATCCCTTCTCAAACTCATATTTTCACATTTTAAACAACATTACACACATTTCCAAACACTTTTTCACCCACATGTATTTCAAAAAACTACAAAAATCACATTTCAAACTACTCTACCAAACACCTCCTAAAACTTCTAAAAGACCAAAAAATATTAAAAAATCAGATGATTCAATGCTTAGAAATTATTGAAACAAAACAAAATATATATGATTAAACAATAGATAAATATAAGAGAAATATGGGTTACATTCGAAAGAATAATTTCAATTATTGCAAGCTTTTTTATCTTGTAAAAAACGGCTAAAAAGAGTTTGGTGGTTCATGTACAAAAATTACTTTTTAAAAAATACATGAAAAACCATAATATATATATATTAACAAATTAAGTAGAGGAGAAGAAAATAACATAAGAATAGCTCATACCTCTACTCGGCATTTAAAAAAAAATATTGGGGTTTGCTTTACTTTTATAGTATTCATGATTAACCTAGCAAATTTAGAGATAAATTATCAATTTTTGAGTTTGAGTTTAAGTTGTGTTAGGTTCTAAAGACTTAGAATTAATGTATTTAGAATTCTAATTTGTATTGTTGACAAACCATGATCAAAACAGGTTGGTTAGTCTTGTTTAGACTTGCTCAAAGTTGTACCTTTTTTTGTAAAGTTGGAATCGAGCTGATGCAGAAGTTACTATGCATCTCGGCCTGGCTCGATCAATCGAAGTTTAGGCTGGATCGATTGAATTTCGGGTCTGATGTGTTTTTCTGCATAATTCCAACTCAGCCCTAACTCATTAAAACGTTTTAGGGTTTTATGTTTTGCCCTAGGTATATTAGGCAAACCCTAGCTACGTTTTAGAGGTTGCTCATATTGCTGTTTGTGTGAATCTCTTGTGAGATCCTTGAGGAGCTTTCCTTCACACAAGCTTAGGATTATCAAGGAGGAGATTTCTTCAAGAACATGATGATCATTCAGTTGCTGCAATAAAAGCTTAAAGATACACAAGCAGGTGTGCTTGTACTTGCTGGAGAATCCAAGAAAGAAGGAGTCCGTGGTCTCAGAGCTTGCACGTGGTCGTGTCAGTAAGTTTATACTGGTGGGTAGCAATAGGATGTTAGTGGTCTAAGTCCTGTTGAACAATTTCGATTCTTTCATAGTGGATTCAGGTTTACCTTGAGGATAGCTAAGTTAAATCCTCTCCAGGTTTTTATTGGTTTGGTTTCCTAGGTGATCATATCATTGTGTTATTTATCTTTCCGCTGCTTTGCACGATATGATTGTTTGATTGTGATAACCTAGACTTGGAATTTGGACTAAGTAACAACTTGGCTAATTAACTAGGTTAATCCAATTGTGTTTTAAGGTGTCTAAAAACCATCAAGTTGGACTTATTAGAGAGATAGAGTTTCACTCATTATTAAGTTTGGATTAAATAAAAATAATTTTGTTTAAAAAAATGATAATGAAGAGTTTGAGTTTAAGTTGGATTTGTTAGAGAGATAGAGTTTCACTCATTGTTAAGTTTGGACTAAACAAAAATAATTTTATTTAAATATTGTGCTGACGTGAAAAATTGTGAGAGTTTTAGAGGTTTCGGTTTTATATATATATATATATATATATACATATATAATTACTGTATTAAACTATTAATAACTTGCCCTCTGCAATAATAATAAATAATTATGGAAATGATCAAATTTAGGTATAATTGTTTAATTATTGTATCTTAGATGTTTAATTAAATTAACTAAATGAGCACATTATTAAATTTAATTCAGTCATATAGTTTTACGTTGTTCATTTCAATCCTCTCTTTAGTCTTCGTTATAATTGTGTTGTTAGTTACTACAAAACGATCTAGTTTTTATTTTTTATTTTTTTATCTTTTAAAAAAAAAGTTTTTCCTAAAATAACTTATTTGGGTAAAATACTATTTTAATTTCTAAACTTTACCAAATGTTTGTATTTCATCTCTAAACTTTAAGAAGCTCATTTTTCGTCCCTAAACTATTAAAAATTTCATTTTTCATCCGTAAACTATTAAAAATGTTTTATTTATGTTCTTAAACTTTAGCAAAAGTTTGTTTTTATCCCTAAACTATCAAACTTTTTTTAATCTTTATTTTTGTTTCTAAACTATTAAAGAAACTCTTTACAAACAAAGTTTAGGGGTGAAAAAAAAAAAAAAAACTTTTTAAAGAAAAAAAAATTCTTAGTGAAATTCAGGACCAAAATATTATTGTACCAAAATTATTTTAATAAAATTTTGAAGGAAAAAAAAAAATCAAAACTAGCTCCAAAATTTATCTTAGTACTCTCTCAATCAAGCTAGTCTTTCAGGTCTGGGCCTACTCTATTGGCCATAGGCATATCATAGGCACAAGAGGAGCTTGTGAGGATTTCGAAAGCCAAGAAGAATTCAGGCTCAGAATTCTGAATTGATGAGGTTGCTCTGTCCACTTATGTGATTTTTTTTGTTGAAATGGAACATGTTGTTCAGTTATGGTATTCTCATCAGTGACAGTTAACTAAGATTCCTGTGTTGAAATAACATGTCATCTCATGGCTGGGTTGGAGGAAAACAAACATCATTCTCAATTTTGTTTTCTTTTCTTTCCTAATACTTGTCTTTTCCTCACTTACAAAAAAAGAAAAAGAAAAAAGTGATGTTTATGTTATTTAATCATGTGAAAAACAAAATTAAATATTTCTCTCTCTGTCTCTCTCTTCCTTTAAAGAGTTGAAAATAAAATAAAATAAAATATTTATATTTTTTTAGAAACAAATATTATTTATTTATTAATTAAAAATTTAAAACTATGTTGTTTTGGCACAATTTTTATAGAAACTAACAAGAGATTCAATTAAATAAAACTGAAACTTAAATAACTGAATTGAGCAAATATAAAGTGAAAAAACTGGATTGAATTTTATGTAAACTTAAAGGATGCAATTTGTAATTTAACCTTTGTCGAGGGCGGTTTTTTGCGCGTAGCCACGTGTCTTTGGATGTGTGACTTTGCTAGGCCCGGTTTTGTTTGGGGAGTTCAACCCGGAACTCGACATTGGGCCGCATAGACCAATGGCTTCCGGTGTATTTTAAGCCTACAAAATAGATAAAACCCAAAGTCTTAGAATCATGATAATGGTTAAAATAAATAAATAAATAATATGCTTAGCATAATAGCTTTGATTAGATGGTGAGTTGATACGTTATTATTATGTATATTAAGTGATGTCCAATATTAGAAAATAATTAATTAGGTGTCAAATGTCCAACAATGGGATGAGTCCAATAGTCCATGTCTAGTTGCGGTTCATGGTTCATGTTCTACATGATAAGGTATGTCCAGCAATGGTCCATGTCCAAATAATATATGTCCAATGGTAGTTCTCAAAAAATATGTGTCCAAGGGTGGTTCATGTCCAAATAATATGTGTGCAATGGTGGTAAATTGATTTATTAATACGTATGTTCATTAATGAAGTATTAGTGAGATCATGTTCATTAAATAGTGAGATGATATTAAAATAGCTTGCATCTAGCGGTAAAATGATAATGAATAAAATATATTTAATAATATAAATTTGAAGATAAAATATAATGACTTATCTTCATATTTTGTAGCTCCAGCCGTAACATTAGTGGACTTAGCATTTCAGCAACTTTCAGACTTTGCAGCTCCAGCCGTACAACACCAGTGGATTTAACACTTCAGTAGCAAGGTGAAGTGAATCCTTTCATGGTGACTTCATGTTTGAAAGGGAAAAATGGGTGCAACTGGAGGGAGAGAGAGCATGTCCAGCCGTGTGCATCGGTTGGTTAAGTTTGTCCCCTTAATCATGCACTTAAATGATTTTCCCCATGTAATGTCCTTTTAGTTTTTAGTCAAACATGAGTGAGTTCGTGCTTTTCATAAGAATAGCTTTAAGTATTAGAATGTATGTCTTCAATGATAATCATTTTAATATGAAGTCTTTGTGCCTTTTAAGAGAAAGGCCTTAGTATTGATGTTCATATGCCTTCCATGAGAAAGGGCTTTTGTAATGTGTTCTTGGAAGAGTATTTTGATATGTTTTAAGATGTGTAAAGATGGTAAGAAATATATATATTGTGAGATATGGTGTTTGTAATATATATAGGAATTACATGTAGATACTTTGTTGGACATGGATCTTGTATATGTATGCTTTGTGAGACATGGAGTTTAAAGATATATGAGAAATATGTATGGGTATTTTGTGAGGAATGTATTTGTAAAATATATGGAAATGTGAGATAGATAATATGAAGGTTAAATATAGTGAATACATGAGATTATTTGTGTTATGGGTTATGTTGCTTTCTAAGAAGGGAGATTTTGTATGAGAAATAAAGAATGAGATGGGGATGTGTTTTGGGCAGCAAAAATGATGAAGTTTCAGAATAATGGAGTGTGGGAAAGATGGGTGATGGATAATGGTATGTTGTAATATGTGTGTTGTGTTGTTATCTATGAAGAGGGACTATATAAGAGAGATGGGGAAGTGTGAAAATGTGTATTTTGCAGCAAAATGAGTGAAGTTTCTACATAAGAGGGTGAAAGAGTGATGGATCGGTCTCCCTTTAATGTGTAGCTTGGTCCTCTTTATATAGAGCCAAGCTATGTAACTAGATCAGAACTTAGTTGAAGGAAAAATAGCAAATAAGGAAAAGTTTTTGACAAGGTAAGTGGGTCCATTAGTGGGACTTTGTTTTTTAGCTAAAAGAAGAAAGCTAGAGGCTTTAAGGCTGATGTTATAGCTGTAACAGCTGTCAATCACAGCTGTCACAGCTAAATGATATCATCCAAATGACATCTTACTTGAAGGAAAAAATATTTGGCATTAAAGTCATGGTTTGGCTAAAAATGGCAAGATAATCTTCATGGGATCCTCTTGTTTCTTTGGGTATGACAGCCAGCTGCTGGAATTAGGCATTAATGGGCAAATGACATCATTTTAGGACATGTGTCAACCTGCTGGAGCTGTTTCTGCTTCTGCAAAATCTGTTTTCTGCTTCTGCTGAAGCTGTTTGCTGCTTCTGCTGGAGTTGTTTTTGCAAAACAGCTTCTGCTGGAGTTGTTTGCAGCTTCCACTAGAGCTGCTGTTGGTATTTTCGGCTAAGTTTCCTCTCTTGGAAAAAATTATATGTTTAGTCCATATATAATTTTGGTAAGTAATAGACTAGTTGGTTGATTTTTGATGAAGTTTTAGAGATGTAAATATGGTCTTTTTGTATTTTAACCAAATCTTGGAGAGTAAAGAGAGCATTTAATGCTAGATATGAGATACTAATATATATTTAGCCATGTGCTTGGAATTGATTTATATGAAAATAATAATATAATTAATATGGAATGATATAATTATATTTTAAAACTTATATTATATGATGGACATTAATTTTTATGTAAAGAGCATGGATAGTTTTATCATTTTAAGTGTTATGTGATATAAGAGGCTTACCAAATATTACCTATTGCACACTGACCCGTCAGAGTTCAGGGAATTGGGGAAGACATGCCAAGCAACATGCTTTCCTTTATCAACTTTGAACCACAAGAGCTTTACTGAACATACTTCTTGGCCCTCCAAACCACGACTCCCAAAATTCCCCCGATGAGACTCATGAGCTTGGATCATGAGCCAAAAATGAGATGTTGTGCCATGAGCTCGAACTATGGGCCTTGATGAGATTATATCGCCATGAGTTTTGGACCATGGGCTTCAACATCATTTTTATGAATATGGACTCTTTTGGGCTTTAAAATAGATTCTCCCAAAATCCATGATAGTGTTGACGTGGTGCGGGTCACCAATGAAATGAAGCCATGTGGTGTGAAAAATTTGTCCTCAACAACCTTAAATTTAACTATCATTGAAAATTTGATCAATAAAATTATATGGTTGAATTTAAATATAAAAAACTAAGGTATAAAATGAAATCTAAAAAAAAAATTGTACCCAAATATTGTAAAGAAAAAAAAAAGTTGTGCCTATTATTAGCTTAATCAAGTGAGGATTGAGGAAGGCTATTACCACAACTATTTTTGGCATTATCCGGAAGTTGTGGAAGTAGTTGGCATTTCTCTTGTGGTATTTGTATTCCTTATTTTAAAAATGGGATTATTTCTATGCCATGTGACAAAAAAAAAAAAAAAAAAAAATTACCATAGAAATAGTAGTCTTTTACTGGAATTGAAACTCAATGTGTTATATCCCATATTATGACATCGTTTCTGTTTAAATCAAATCCTATATTTTATATTCAAAA
>JARYZH020003246.1:0-11709 GCA_030021035.2 Notholithocarpus densiflorus | reverse complement strand
GCATTCTATACGTACAAGAGTATTGAACGCAAGTTAAACCATTGAAATTGGTGTTATTATCCAGGAAGGCAGTTAAATGCCTTTTTCTGAAAGAGAAAAATGCCTACTCACAATAAATGGGTGGGACAAATGAAAATGCTTGGGTCCTTAGCTTGTTTTTGTCAGAAATCACTACTTTGCAGGTCTTATCCTCAAGATTTTTGCTTACTTTTTTTTTTTGTTTATTGTAGGTCCATTCTATCCTGTCTTTTTTTTTTTTTTTTGGTGCTACAGTAATTTCAGGAAGAAAATATTAAATTATTTATTTAGTTTATAGCTTTTATTTATAACACTTTTAGTAAAAAACAAAATAAATTGTTCTCAAATAGATACTTAAGCGTTTTGCATGTAAGAGTAGGCAAATGCAAGTGTAAGCGAATATAAAGCAAGAGTGAAATAGTGAAAAATGATGTGTATAGTAAAGTATATGTAACATTTTTAGTAACAATAAATATTTTTTTTTTGAAAAACTCTTTTTTTGTATTATACTTGAGCGTGATGAGATTTATTATAGAGTATTTGATAAAATACTTTTCTTGATTGTCAAATTTATTATTTTGACAAAAATTTTGCGAAGGGAAATCTCAACAATTGGTACGGGTTTCTTCCGGAGGATCTAATGAAAGGAGAAAATGCCAGCAACTCAGGTTTCACATGCATTCTCAAGAAATCTCAACAATTTCAACTATGAATTGTACATTGGTGGTTGTGCATGAAGTCATATTGGAAGGAAGTGATTTGTGAGAAGTTACGTGCCAAGAAAGCATGGCCCCATCAAAAAGCTCTTTACTTGCTCAAGTAGTACATGGAGGATAATATGCTAATTCACATATATCAAATACAAATATTGTTGGGTTCTTAGACTTTAGGTTTAAATGTATTAGAACTTCAATTTGTAATGTTGGCAAACCATGATCAAAACGTTTTAGTCTTTGTTTTAGACTTGCTCAAAGTGTGTTTATATGTAAAGTTGGAATCGAGTGTTTTGCAAGATTTATTGTGTAAATCTGCCTGGCTCAATCGATTGAAAATTAGACTCGATTGATCGAATCTCGTGCAGATTGTTTTTCTGTAGAATTTTCCAACTTAGCCCAAGCCCGTTTGATGTGTAGGGTTTTATGTTTTGTCTTAAGTATAAAGGAAAACCCTAGCCACGTTTTTGAGTTGCTCCTTATGCTGTGTGTGTGAATCTTTTGTGAGATTAAGAGGTGGTTGCCTTCACACATACTTAGGGTTTCCAAGATTCAAGATTATGTCAAGAACTTGGTGATAGATTCAGTTGCTGCATTAAGAGCTTAAAGATACACAAGCGAGGGTGCTTGTACTTGCTGGGAATCCAAGAAAGAAGTAGTCCGTGGACTCGGAGCTATCATGGGGTCGTGGTAGTAAGTTTTCTACTCGAGGTAGCAATAGGATGTTAGTGGTTTAAGTTACTATTGTGTAAACTTCAATTCTTTCATAGTAGATTCAGTTTTATCTTGAGGATAGTTAGGTTAAATCCTCCCCAGGTTTTTTACTGGTTTGGTTTTCTTGGGTTATCATATTGTTGTGTTCTTTATTTTTCCGCACTTTACAATAATATGATATATGTGTGTTAACCTAGATTTGCATAATTTACCTAAGTTAATCCCTTGGCTAATTAACTAGGTTAATCTGGTTGTGTTTTAAGGGGTCTAAAAACTAACAAGTGGTATCAAAACAGGTAGCTCTCTTGTTGTAGATCTTTTGATCTCTAAGCTAATCCTTGACCCCTGTTGTCATGGAACACGGACACTCTCTTGTTATTCCACCTTACTTTGATGGGAATAATTATGCTTATTGGAAAGTAAGGATGAAAGCATTCCTAAAATCAATTGATGAGAGAGTCTGGAACTCCATTGAATACGGATGGGAGAAGCCCATTACTCCTGTTAGTGAGTGGCAAACTTCTCAGAAAGAAGTAGCTGCTTTTAATAGCAAAACTATGAATGCTATTTTTAATGTTGTTTCTATGGAGGAATTTAAGAGAATCTCTAATGTTGAGGTTGCTCATACTGCTTGGAATATCCTCCAAACTGTGCATGAAGGCACAAAGGCAGTTAAAACTAATAAGTTGCAACAATTAACTTCTAGATTTGAAAGCATTAGGATGTCAGATGATGAATTTTTTGATGAATTCTATGCTAAGCTTAATGATATTGTTAATTCTGCTTATAATCTGGGTGAAATCTATGATCAACCTAAAATTGTTAGGAAGATTCTTAGATCTTTGACTAAGGATTTTAAACCCAAAGTGACTGCCATCACTGAAAGCAAGGATGTGGACTTCATCCTTATTGATGAACTTGTAGGATCTCTTCAGTCCTATGAGTTGGACCTACCTAAGACTAGCAAATCCAAATCAATAGTTCTTAAGTCTGTTGATGATGTTGATGTGAGTGGATTTGATGATGAGCTCTCTGCTACAGAGATTGCTTACCTTGCCAAGAATTTTAGAAATTTTCTTAGGAATAATAACAGAAGGGCAAGAGGTAAGAACACTGCTGAACCTAGAAATTTTAGGAGGAATGATCCCACTAAGGTTAATAACACTGAAAAATCTAAAGAAAAAGTAGGTCAACCTTCTAATAATTTTATGGGGCAACAATGTTTTGGGTGTCAAGGGTATGGTCATATGAAATCAGAATGTCCTACATTCTTGAGGTCTAAGGGTAAGGCTATGGCTGTAACCCTTAGTGATGATGAAGTTTCTGACAATGAGTCTGGTAGTGATGAGGATGGAAACTTCATTGCTTTCACTGCTACTGCTGTAGTTGATGAAAGTGTTGCTGTTGAGGAGAACCCTTCTGATGGGGAACTCTCTGAGGATGCAGATTTACAAGAAGCCTACAATAAACTTTGCAAAGTTGCTACAAAGGATGCTATGAGTGTTGATTTAGGCTTAAAGAAAATTGCATCTCTTGAACTTGAAAAGAAAAATTTGCTTGTGAAACTGTTTGATGCTAATGAATTGTTGAATAATGTGAAGACTGAGAACATGCTTTTGCTTGATAAAGTTAATAATTTGGAACTTGAATTATCTGTTGCTAGAGAACAAACTAATAGGTCTGCAAGTTCCAAACTTGATCACATGCTGAGTGTTTAAAAGTCTCCCTTTGACAAAACTGGTCTAGATTTTGTAGAAAGCATCTCTGTGCTTGAACCCCATTCCACAAACTTTGTTTCTTCTTCTGAACCCCCTGTGAGTGAGGTTGCTAAATCTGTAGAAGTTACACCTCCTAGGAAGATTAAGGTTGATCTTCAAGAGTCTAAACCTAAGGCTCATAACCCTCCTAAGGGCAAGTTGCATGATAAGCCTGTATGAGTTTGTCATTTTTGTGGAAAGTCTGGGCACATTAGTCCAAACTGTTTCAAGTTGCAAGTTGCCAAGCAAGCAAACAAGCCAAAAGTGTCTGTGCCTCAAGCACAAGATCCTATGGTACTTATTAGTGAGTTGGTAAAGGTTTTAAACCTTTATTCCAATCCTGAAGTTGGAAATCATTCTAATGTGAATAAGAACTCCAATGCTCGAGGTGCATCTAAAAAGTTTTGGATGCAAAGGACTTAATCTAATTGAGTCTTTCTGACATGGTCCTTGTGCTTCATCGCTCTACTCTTTGTGACCATTGTTCTTTGTTGTTTTTGTTTTCTTTGTTTTTCTAGGATTTGCATTGCATAACAGTCATGCATTTCATTCTAAGATTGTTTTTGTTTCTTCTTTTCATAAATAAATAAATAAATAAAACAAAAAAAGGAAGGAAAAAGGAAGCAAAATGTGTTTTGCATTATTTTCTTGGATTTGAAAGCAAGGTTGGCAAACTTATTTTTACATAACATGTTTATGTACTTTGTTTAGCTTGGATGAGCCTATTTATTGCACTTGACTAGTTGAAGCCTTGTAGTGCATGTTGTGTGGGAAAGATGTTTATAGTTTCTGATCACATTGTCTTGATCTTGATGTCACATGCCTTTGATTGTCAGACTTGATCTTATTAAGAAAGGCATAAATAACCATCTCACCACTGTTTACTAGCCAATCATGAATACCTTAGTGCATATCGTAAGATTCTGTGCTCGAGAAAGTGTAGCACATGCACAAAAAGAACATAAGGTGTAGCCTTAGTTTAAATGCTAAAATTGGTGTGTACGTTATCCCGGCTATCTTTAATAACTTCTAATCAAATAAAATTGGTGTGTACAATAAGAGGCAAATCAAGAAACTTACATGATTGCAAACTTGTTTTCTAGGAGATGTGAGAGTTATATGATGTAACTCTTTAGGGGATAGTCTCTTTCAAATTCTATGTGATGAATTTTGTAGACTTTATGCTTGATTTCTATTTACATATCACCTCACATGTATCTTAAGCTTTTGCTAGATGCACACACTACACATGCTACTCTTTGCTAAACTTTGTACATGTTATTGTGTGTGATTTTGTTTTGGCTAACCAAGTTTGAAAATTCATTGAATTTTATGCAAAATGTGTTTGAAGCTTGAGGATTTAAGGAGAATTGTTTGAAAATCTTAATTTTGGGAAAACTGGGTTCAAAACAAGTGTTTTTGAAAAGCATTTCATCTCATACTCATGCATTTTATTCATAAAATACTATGCTTTGAGGAGTTTTTGCATAAAATTGCTTTGTTTTTCAAAAAATTGGTTTTTCCAGAATTTCGATCGATCGAACTTGTTTCTCGACCGATTGAAATTGCGATTAAAATTTTGGTCTGCCTCTGTCTGTTTCTATCGGTGCTCGATTGGTGTTGGATCAGTCGAAGCATTTTCGATCGATCGAACCTATTTTTCGATCAATCAAAAATCGTATAGAGAGTTTTTTAAAAACCTTTGTTTCTCACGTGTTCTTCACTATTCAAACCTTTTTCAAAACACTTTCTCTCTCTATTCGATCGGTCTAAGGGTCAAAGCAAGATTTTTGTCGTTTTCCTCCAAATTTTTTTGCAAGGTTTTCGTCATCTAAGGCCGGTAAGACCTTATTGCCCCTCCTTTTTCATTTATTTTCAGTTTTCATGCATTTTTGTCATGCATATGGAGATATTTTCGAACCCAAAGGAAATTGGGATTTTTGATGATTCAAGCTTTTTCTTTGGAAATTGATCATTGGGTTTTTGTTGTGGGACAATATAAAACTGTTCTTGGTGAATTAATTTGATCAATTTGATGCATTTTGAAAAATTGAAATTTCTAGGGCTTGAAATTACCCGAATTGGGGTTTTTGTTCAAATTTGGTTTAAATTGATGAAATTGGCTTGTTAGATTGACTCATTTGATCATTATAATGTGTTACCTATCTTGTGTAATGATCAATTGATCAATTTGTTGGGTTTTGTGAAAATGGGTTTTTCAAATTTTGGGGTTTTTGATATAAACTCTCTGCTCAAGCCAATTTTGTGATTTTGGAGTAAAATTGAACTGATTCTCATTGTATTAGAGCATGCATCATTTGTTAATAATGTTCATGCATCATATAGAATTGTTATTTCTATATTTTTTTTGTGCTAACTTGCA
The DNA here is from genome assembly GCA_030021035.2 of Notholithocarpus densiflorus. Lineage (NCBI taxonomy): Eukaryota > Viridiplantae > Streptophyta > Magnoliopsida > Fagales > Fagaceae > Notholithocarpus > Notholithocarpus densiflorus. The sequence goes on along the minus strand of JARYZH020003246.1, from coordinate 6,124 downwards.
ATCTGCCCTTAGTTTTTCTTTTCTTCTCTCTCTGTCTCTTTTTGTGTCTATCCTTTTAATCTTTAGCATCATGCCTAGGAAGACTAGAGCTAATAGGACCTCCACTTCTTCTCCTTCCCCCACCTTTGATAGTGAGAGGTTCTTGAGTGAGAAAAACCAAGAAGCCTATGAGAAGCTTAACCTTAAGAGAAACATTTGGGCTGAAAGAAAGGTTCTATTAGATGAGCTAGATGGTGAGATTAGGAGAAACTTTGAGCGTAGGGGTTGGCTTCCTCTGCTGGACATTTCTCATCCTCCTTCGGCTACCTTGATTAGAGAGTTCTATTTGAACCTCTCTGTCCACTCCTATGATGCCAACACTCTAGTGAGGAGTTGGGTATGGGGTGTAGGGTACACCATTACCCCTTCGATAGTGGCTGATGCTCTTGGGGTGCCATTGGTCCAGCATCCGGTTAATCCTTACGATGAGTCTCTGCCCTTTGATGACATTATGTCATTTATTACTAGTACTTCTATCCAGTGGGGTTCTGATTCTCAGATCACTTCTGCTGAGCTCACTAAGATTCACTATCTTTTCTTTAGGGTTGCTTGTCATTCCTTGTGGCCTATCTCTCACTTGCACACCATTCCTTTGGAGTGTTGTGCGTTTTTGTATGCCCTTGTTACCGATGCTCCTATTAGTTTTCCTCATCTTTTTATTCGCTCTTTGATTGAGGTTCATAGGAGTAGTTCTACTGCTCATGCTCTTTTCTTCCCCATTTTTATTCACCAGATTCTTTTGCATCTATGATTAGTTGAGTTTTCGGCTTCTGATCCCGTTCATATCATAGCTCCTATAGGTGCCACCTTTCTTAGGCAAAGGGCTGCTCAGATGAGAGCTAGCTCTAAACGTCCTAAGGTTGAGCCTTCCGGTGTTGCACCTCCTCCTCCTTCTTCTACAGGTGATACTATGGCTGCGGAGTCTGTTGATCCTGCTGCTGTTCCTCCACCTTCTACCTCGGATGATTCAGACATTCGACGTATGTTGGAGACTGTCATGACCGTTCAGGCGGCTTATGGTCATATTTTGGTGGACATGCTTGATGAATTTCGTGCTTTGCGAGAAAATTTGGAGCATTTGAGATGGTCGCCTCCACCACCTCCTTTTGATGATGGATTCTGATTGCCCTTTGGCATTCCGTCACAAAAAGGGGAAGTACATTTGTAAAGGGTTTTTGTAGTTAAGGGGAGATTTTTGATGTTTTTGAGCTTGTGGAGCTATTAGATTGTATCTAGGTGCTTCATTTTGTAGTTACATTTTTTGGCTTATGATGTATTCTTTGTTTTGATTGGGTTATTCGTGATAGGGGGAGATACATTGATTGTATATGTTTCTTGTTTCACATTGCTTATTGATTTATATTTATAAGGTTATTCATGATATATGTCTTTATTTTGTGTTATGTGAAATCAAGAAGTTATTTATGTTTTACTTATATTTTCCACACATGCGTTTATGCGTTTGTTGAGTGTTTTAGGAAATATACAGGTTGATTCAGTTGTGCTGCTGTCTACACTTGCAACTGATAGATAGTAGTTAGATTGGATTTGTATTGTTGGGCAATAATTTTGTAATGGGCTGTTTTTTGTAAACTTTGAGCATTTTGTTTAAGTTTGTGTTTTGCCACGGATTGCCAAAGGGGGAGTTTGTTGGGTTCTAAGACTTTAGGTTTAAATGTATTAGAACTTCAATTTGTAATGTTGGCAAACCATGATCAAAACGTTTTAGTCTTTGTTTTAGACTTGCTCAAAGTGTGTTTAGATGTAAAGTTGGAATTGAGTGTTCTGTAGGATTTACTGTGTAAATCTGCCTGGCTCGATCAATCGAAAATTAGACTCGATCGATCGAAGCTCGTGCAGATTGTTTTTCTGCAGAATTTTCCAACTCAGCCTAAGCCTGTTTGACGTGTAGGGTTTTATGTTTTGTCTTAAGTATAAAAGGGAAAACCCTAGCCACGTTTTTGAGTTGCTCCTTATGCTGTGTGTGTGAATCTTTTGTGAGATCAAGAGGTGGTTGCCTTCACACATACTTAGGGTTTCCAAGATTCAAGATTATGTCAAGAACTTAAAGATACAGTTGCTGCATTAAGAGTTTAAAGATACACAAGCGGGGGTACTTGTACTTGCTGGGAATCCAAGAAAGAATTAGCCCGTGGACTTGGAGCTATCATGGGGTCGTGGTAATAAGTTTCCTACTCGAGATAGCAATAGGATGTTAGTGGTCTAAGTCGCTATTGTGTAAACTTCAATTCTTTCATAGTGGATTCAGTTTTACCTTGAGGATAGCTAGGTTAAATCCTCCCCAGGTTTTTTACCGGTTTGGTTTTCTTGGGTTATCATATTGTTGTGTTCTTTATTTTTTCGCACTTTACAATAATAAGATATATATGTGTTAATCTGGATTTGCATAATTTACCTAAGTTAATCACTTGGCTAATTAACTAGGTTAATCTGGTTGTGTTTTACGAGGTCTAAAAACTAACAAATATAACAAAGTAGGCACGACTCACAGTGTCACACATTAGAGTGGTGCTCATGAGGTACCAATTCAGCAACTCATCCTGTTTTAACAAAAAAAAAAAATCACAACCACAACAGAAATTAAATGACAAAGATTAAGGGAAGAGATAAGCAAACACAAAGACAACACAGCGATGTGTTATCGAAGATGAAACCAAAGTCCTCAGCGTAAAACCTCTATGCCGCCCTCTAAGTGGTCAATAATCCACTAGAGAATTAAGTTGGGATACATGAACAGCAGAAGACCCTCCAAGCCTAATCTACCCAGTGTACCTAAGCCCTTCAAGCTTCTTGCTCCAACGAGGTTACATCGAACCTTTGTCTTCTCTAGCTTATTAGATTCCGCTATAGCCCATAGCATCAACCAATATCAATTGGTCCCTTCCTAACTGCTTTCCAAGCACCAAATTGCCTCCTCATAGATATTGGTATGGTGAGACAAGGTTTTGGCTAATGTACTGATAAGTGTAATTTTTACATGATTTTTAATATCCTCTTATTTATTAAAATTGTTAGTTTTCCTTTATTTCTTTTGATTTGATTTGATTTTTATTTATATTTATCTATTCATTTGTGCTTTGAAGGAATGAGAAGATTTCAGAACAATCTGCACTTCAACTTGGGAGATTCCTTGATGTTTGACTCCTTTATTCAGCAGCATTTATTTCATATGTAGCCCAACAATAGTTGTACCATTAGCAAGGTTCGGTCTAGCCCACAAAAGCACATGAAGTCAAAAGGGAAATATACGGCTGCACTTGTAGGAGTTTGAAAAGGACACGGCAATTGGACTTTTAGGGCTGGGGACATCTGCACGCTATAAATAGAGAGATTATAATCAGAAGAAAGTGTGCCGCATTGAAGAAATTTTCTGGAGTCTTTCTGAGGACAAAGAGGTGCTACATTGAAGAAATTTTGTTCTGAGCAATAACCAAAGGCGAGAGCTTGATCAACCAATTCCCATGAAACAGATACTTTTTATTTGTTTTCTTTTCAATTTGATTATGAACTGAATTTTATTTTCTAGAGCGTTGATGTAGTCTAGCAATGAACACACAATCAAAAGTTTAGGATATGGTAAAAAATGATAATATCACAGAAAATCTTTTTTTTTTTTTTTCCACTCAAAAGTAAGACGGGCAGTAATCAAATTTATTTATAAAAAATAAAAAAATAATAAAAAAGGGAAAGGACAAAGAATCAAGAAAATTTTTATTCTTTAACAGAGTAGGTATGCAAGTGGTCATCTCTCTCTTTCTAGTATCTTCTAGGAAAAACCACTGAAAATGAAAGCTATTAAAAAATAACATTCATATAAAGCCTCTTTTTGAAATCAATTGTACAATGTTTTTACCAATTCAAACTAACAACTAAGCCTCTTTAACTGTAGCAATCGGATGAAGCAAAATGGGATCGGTCTCCAAACACCCTTTTGTTCTTAAAAAATTTGAACAAGCCAACTTATGCGTGTCCAGCATATAGACTAGCCTTTGCAATTCCAACTTAATTGGTACCTTAAGAAGTAATAAGTTTATGATTCCAAATCTTCCAATTCTTCACCCGTGATCATTAGTTGATTTCTCAATCTTTAGAGCTAAACTTCTAGATTTTTTATGAATTAAAAAGTGAACAGATAGGATTGTATTGGATTTGGTTCTTTTCAAAGTATGTACATAACTGCATTTATCTTTGACCTTTTGTACAAATGCCAAACCAGGTATGTACCCAGCAAATAGACTCTTGACTTTGCTTTTTTGGTTTCTTTAAACGTGTTACATGGGAAGAACTTAATTGGTGCTATATTAACAAAATAAAAGAGAAGAAAGAGAAAGTTTTGTAGAAAACAGTATGCCCTTTCAAAATAACTACTATGCCTCTTAAACATTAATAAATATCCATCAAGCCAATGTTTAACCAATAATCTTCCATTGTGAAGTTGAACACTCACTTGGGAGTAATGACCAGAAACCATTCCCTTGGGGGTGGTAATAGCCCTTCTTGATTAAAAAAAAAAGGCTCTTGTTAACTTGAATGGATTGTCATTTTTCCACGTCATTTAAAATGTTCATTTTAATTTTTGATTTGGTGGTATAATTTCACCGGTCAAAATAGGTCACAGATTTCGTAGTTCTGGGATGGCCCAAGGCCTGAAAACTTTCTATTAGACCTACAGATTTACAGTGTTGGGCTTCCGCCGAAAATTATTCTCAAGGTTCAGGCTAGACTAAGCCCATCTTTTCTTTTTCTTTTTCATATGAGTGGGTTTGAAATGGGGTGTGTGATCACAGATGATTCTAGTTTTCATCCAGTATTATTCTAAGCCCATTTTTTGATAATAAAAGTCGACCTTTGCTTCAGTGAGAAATGCTAGGCAACGAGATTCTATGCACAAGAGCTAAATTATGGGCCATGCATCCTGGTTAATTGGGAACTAGCTTACCAAGTATACAAGAGCAATGATATTTGTATAAACTACACGTGTACAAATTCTATTAAGCTAAATTCTATTAACATATTCTGAAATTTGAGCTAATACCAATTAGGTTCAAGACTTTTTAAAATAGCCAATTTAGTCTCTAAAGTCAACTTAGTTCCTAACTAAGTTAGCTTTAGGGACCAAATTAGTTAATTTAAAAAAGTTTTGGACCTTATTGGTATAAGCCTAGACCTAATAGTATGTTAATGAAATTTACCCATTTTATTAATTTTTTTGTGGATTTGGGTTTGATATGAAAATCATAGACAAATCAGAAGTCGGGCTTTATCAAATTCTTGAGCCCGTATAAATCTCTAATCATTCAAGTGTCGATTGCCAAATGGGAAATCCTTTTGCCCAATCAAGTTATGGACAAGCAAATTACGTGTCAAATTTTCAATGTCAAAATAATCCATACTCGAACACTTACAATCCTAGATGGAGGAATCACCTCAACTTCTCATGGAGCAATAACCAAGGGCTGGCTAAACCACCTCAGCAATTTCCACAACAAGAGAAGAAGCCGACACTTGAGGACATGTTCATGTAGTACATACAGAAGACAGACGTGGCGATCCAAAACAACTCAGCTTCAATCCGTAATCTTGAGGTGCAGATCGGTCAGCTCTCAAGCATGCTCACAGAGAGGATTGCAGGAACTTTGCCGAGCAACACTATCACCAATCCGAAAGAACATGTAAAGGCAATATCATTGAGAAGTGGACGAACATATGAGGAGCCAAAAGTAACAAATGCCAAACAAGATGAAGCTGTGGATAATGAGGAGTCAAAGATGAAGGAGGCCGAGTCAGAGATGAAAGAAGTGGAGACTTTTGAGAAGACTGAGGAGAATGAAAGAGCTTCAAAATCCAAAAGATCCAAGGAAGATACTTTTGAGACTTATTCTCCTTCAAGTTATGATCCACCAATTCCTTTTCCGCAAAGATTAAAAAAAAAATAATGTGGATGATCAATTTTCTAAATTTCTAAGTATATTTAAGCAATTGCATATTAATATTCCTCTCATTGAAGCTTTGGAACAAATGCCTAAATATGCTAAATTTTTGAAGGATATTATATCAAAGAAGC